>JAJEJO010005239.1:535088-596729 GCA_020662805.1 Glaucomys volans
ATTTTATTTTATTTTATTTTATTTTATTTTATTTTATTTTATTTTATACCAGTAACTGAACACAGGGTCACTTAACCACTGAGCCATATCCCCAGCCCTTTTTTATTTTTTAGACAGGGTCTTGCTAAGTTGCTGAAGCTGGTTTTGAACTTGTGATCCTCCTGCCTCAGCCTCCTAAGCAACTAGCATTACAGTCTTGCACCACCATGCCCAGCAGAAAAGAGGTTTATTTAGCTCATAGTTCTGAAAACTCAAGGACATGATGCTAGAGTATTCTCAGCTCTGATGGAGGCCTCATGGTGATGGCATCACAATGGCAAAAGCATGTGCAAGAAGGAGAGATCATACAGCAAGACAGAAGGCCAGGGGTCTGGGGTTGTGGCTCAGTGGCAGAGCGCTTGCCTAGCATGTTTGAGGCACTGGGTTCGATTCTCAGCACCACATTTAAATAAAAGAATAAAATAAAGGTCTATTAACATCTAAAATTATAAAAGAAAGACAGAAGGCCAGAATGAGGGGGAAAGCCAGTCTTATTATTATTTCTCTAAAAACTCTTTTATGACAACTAAGTCAGGGTCCCAATAAAACTGCCTTAATCCCTTCTAAGGGTAATGCTGCCCATAATCTAGACCTCCCACAAGGACCCACCTCTTAAAAGTCTCACCACCTCTTAATGTTGCCACACTGATGACCAAGTTTCCAATACATGAACACTTGGAAGACACATTCAACCCATATCCAAATCACAGCAGATAGCCAAGGAAAGTCTCTTAGAGGAGATGACACAAACAAAGTAAAGAAGCAAGCCATGGGAATATCCTTGGCTCTCATCTGTTTTCATTATACATATTCTCTTCAGATGATGATGAGAACATCTCCTCTAATGATTTTCTTTTTTTTTCTTTTTTTTTTTTTTTTTTGGTTACAGGAACTGAACTCAGAAGTACTTAACCACTGAGCCACATCCCCAGCCCTTTTTATTATTTTATATTTGAGACAAGGTCTCACTAAGTTGCTAGGACCTTGCTAAGTTGCTGTGGCAGGCTTTGAACTTGTGATCCTCCTGCCCCAGTCTCCCAAATCCCTAATTACTCAATATTGCATCGCTTCCATAAATTTTCTCCTGTTCATCAGATTCATATTTAATTCTATCTATCCCCACCTCAATGGTCACAATCACCTCAAATTCAACTTTTCTAAACTTAAACTTTATTTCCTTTCCAAATCTCTTCTGTCATCAGTGTTTTCCATTCCAGAGAATAACACTTACATCTATCCAGTAGCATCACCCAGAAACTGTCTCCCCATCCAACTAGTCCCAGATCCTATTCTCATCACCTATGTAGGTCTTGAATTCCTTCCCATTGTCATTACCCTAAGTCAGGCCATAATCATCTCTCACCTGCACTACAATAACCTCCTAATTGGTTATCCTATTTCCAATCTATTTTCCACACTGCTGCCAAAGTAATCCTCCCTAAATCCAAATTGGATCATGAAGAAACAATCATTGACTCTTAGTGTCTCTCAGAATTCAGTCTTTTACATGACTAGAATTACTTTTGTGATATGTTCTCTATCTTGCAAATCTTTTCTTCTACCACTCCTTGTTCTTGACCATCATTCTCCCTGCCAACTAAATGATTTACATTTCCCTCCAAACACCAAAGTCTCTCTTGTATATCTCCTATCATACTTTATCTTCTCTATGCTAATCTATATGCAACCTTCAGCTCCAATATGACCTCCTGTGGAATGCCTTTCCTATACCATCTAGGGTTAGTGTCACTCTTCTGGGCTCCCATTATTCCAAGGCACCCTGCATATATTTCTGACATAACACTTACTACATAGTATTCTCATTATCTCTTCAAATGGTTTCCTTTTGAAGTGTGAGCTCCTTGAGAGCTGTAACTAATTCTTATTAATCTCTTATTAGTAAGTCCTGGCATATAAAATAGGTTCTCCTTAAAAATCCAAATTGTTCCTCTGCCTGAACACTTTTTTCTCCACCACCTATCTTGCCCTTTGAGTTTCCAATGACATCCAAAGATTTCAATTTAGTCTACCCCTACAAGGTGTTTGTATGCCAAAGAGCTAGCCAATTTGCTTCACTGAGGGCTTCCTCTCAACCACGGACCCCATCCCAAGGGGACATGTGGCAATATCTGAAAACATTTTTAGTTGTCACACTCAAGAGAGAGGTACCAGTTGGGTAGAGGCCTGGATGCTGCATTAGTGCACAAGACAGCTCCCCACAACAAATATGTAGCCCCAAAATTAAGAGTATTGAGGCTAAGAAATCCTTCCCTAGTGCAAGCAAAACCCAAGAACCTCTGTAACTTTGAGCCTTGTTTTTTTTTTTTTTTATGCTGAATTACAAAGCTGCCTGTGAAATCCACTTCTTTCTTCTGGAGTCTACGATAATGAAGAAGAGGAAAAAAGAGTCATAAAGATAAAGTTCTTTTTGGCTAGGGTTCCACTTTATCTTTCTGGATGAGCAAAACATTTGAATGTATGCTAAGACCCATATTTGGGAAAACACTCACTTACAAAGAGATGGGCCATTTTTTAAATGACCCAAAGGGCTTTAACTAAATTCAGAGAACTCTTTAGAGCCAGTATTTTTTGACTCAAGCTAAGCATATTAGACGAACTCCTATACAAGTGGAAAAGGAAAGGGAAATGATCATTTGTTGAACTATTTCTACATGCCAAACACTGTTTAAAGTGCTTTACATGTGTTATCCTTTGTAGTCCTTGTAATAGTACTGTGAATATCTCCATTTCACAGATGAGGAAACTGACTCAGATGGGAGAAACACAGTACTACTAAGTGAATAAATAAGGGCTTAATTTCAATTTCTATTATACCATGATAGGATGATACACATCAAAATCAAGTTTTCAGAACATAAGATATCTTTCAATACTTTCAACATTTTGCTCTGTCAAGTTTAAAAAAAATAAAGCAGAGGCTGGAGTTGGAGTTCAGTGGGACAGCACATGCTTAATATGTGTGAAGTCCTGTGTTCCATCCCCAGCACACCAAAAACAAAAAACCAAAGGCAAATTGGCATCCACTCTATGTCTAGTTAACCTTCTGTTTGATCTTCCTACTTGAATAGGACCCATTTTCCTTTTATTTATTTCCATTTGGGGATGCTCTAGTCCAACAGAATCATTCATGTCTACCCTGGGAATCAAAAGTTAAAAGCTCATTTAATTAAAACATGTGGACTTAAAAAATGACTGTAGTTCACTATTCCTTGGTCTCTTATCTACAAATTGATAATAGACTATGATAGGTGTGATATGTCTATCCTACATGTAAGACTTTCTAATATGCAACCTCTGTGTCCCTTTTCAGGCCAAGACCGACTCTGTATTCCCTAGCCAAAGGATCCCTAGGACTCAGTTTTCCTTTCTCTCTTTCTGAAAGTGCTGTTATCCTATCCACTCTCTTAGAATTTTCCATAATAATCCCCCTTCCCTATTCTGTGTAGTGGAATACAATCTCAATATTCCAGAAGACAACTTCTTTATATGGAACCTGTGATAGCACTAGTAGGCTATCTTTCCTTCACAGAGAGTGATTGCATGGGACAGAATGAGAGGAAAACATATACTGTGCACCTTTTTTATTGTTATCAAGAACACCATCAAAGACATACATGGTGGCACACACCTGTAATACCAGCAGTTCAGGAGGCTGAAGCAGGAGGACCATGAGTTCAAAGCCAGCCTCAGCAACTTTGCAAGGCCATAAGCAACTTAGCAAGATCCTGTTTCTAAACAAAATATAAACAAGTACTGAGGGGTTAAACACCCCTCAGTTCAATTCCTGGTACTTAAAAAACAAAAACAGAAAACACCATCAAAGACTGCTCTAGCTATGTGTAATGCTTCATAGGCACGGTTGTCTTTGTAATACAGTGTGTATGTTGTTTAATATCTCAATTAATCATCAACAGTTGCTCTAATGGATAGAAGAGTTTGTGCTGATACTGTAGCATATGGTCTGACCGTTTTACACCATAACCTGCATTACTGGCCCTTCTGCCACTCTGCTTATATTTACTTTAATATCACAAGCTTCAGCTTCAAGGATCTTAGAGCCACATTCTCCACCTACCTTGCTATTGCCATTCCATTTTTGATAACACAGTTCAAAATTTCTCCTTAGACATAAAAGGAGGAGCTATGTGCAAACTTCTTCATCTGGGTATAACCAAAATCCCTTCTCCTAAAATTCTCTTTATGGTTCTACTTTCACTCTTCCTTGATAATCTCAAGACTGTTCTTACCCTGTATCCAAAGGTGTATGAAAATGAAGCTTGAAGAAAACACCACAATCATATGTGCAGGCAGCTACTAGGAAGCTTTAGCAAATTTGTTGAGTCCTGGAACTCACTCAGTTCCTTTCTATTTGCATAAACAGAAAAGGTGCCACGAGATTTCCAAAGGTAAGTTATTTGACTAGCAGAGCTAAAGTGAAAATTAGTCTATTTTAAAAAAATAATATTGGGTTCTTCTATACTCTAAGTCCTAGGATTGGCCCGTGATAAGTTTTTCACATTGATATCTCTTTTTTAGCTCTTCAAAAAAGCAGACTCACAAACAGGATCTTTTTAATGTAAAATTAATGGTTTGAAAGATGGTAGAACAAAAAAGGACAAGCATTCAGATGGTGTCCAAATTCTATCGTTCTGTTGGTACTGCTAACTTTCTAGAAGGAACTAGTGGAAAGTTGATGTTGGTTGCTCTGAGTAGTGAGACACATAATCAGATGGTAACCCCTCAACTCCTTGGAAAAAAGACTGCTTTGGGCATCAAATCAGCGAACCCAGTATATCCTCCATTCTGTGTATGTCTCTGCCTATGTGGATTTCCTTTCTCTGGAATCTCTTTTACCAGCCTGATTTATATACTTGATGACAAAAGGGTTGACTATATGGGATTAGCACATCACTGGTCAGTGAAAAATCAAATGCAGGAAACAATATGTTCTATACATACACATGCTATTTCTTTTGAGGAGACACTGGAATCAAAAAGCAAGAATGTTTTGCTCTTCAGGTTCTGACAGAAAACAAAATGACCTTGGCATATACCAAATAAGCTCCAGTTCCAACAATGGAAGTTATTAACCACTATAAGATTAGATTCTTCCATGTGGGAACATATTTGCATTCCACAGTCAATTTGGGATTAACCTTTTCAGGACTGCTGGTGAATTAACTGGTTTTTTAAAAAAATTTATTTAATTTTGATCCATTGAACACAAATGGAGTACAGCTATTGTTTTTCTGGTTGTACACAAAGTAGAGTCACAAATTCTCTCTGGGCTGCTTTAGGTTTTAGAGGTTTCCATGTGTTATGAAGGAGTTCTGTGCAGAGCAGCCAGCTGAGCAACTGTGGCTTATTTGCCCATACTGCTGGTGTAGTTTCTTCTGAGTGTGAGATGTAGAGAAGGCAGCCCCTCCCAGAGAACACACAAAGACCAGCCCAGCTCAGCAGGACTTCGTGTGGGTGGGGTCCACCTAGTGCATCAATTATGACAGCCTAAAAAGGGGCTGAACTATGACACCACCCCAGGTCTGCTTGCTCTTCTGTTGTGTTTCTATTTTCTTCAATTACTCCTGCTTAGTCCACATTACCGAAGATAGGAACAGTCATGGAGATTCCAAAAGTCAAAGAATTCAAGCTGGCACTGGCTCCATAATTGTAGATCTCTTTTTATTGGTTGCATAATAACTCTACAGAATAATGGGTTTTGTTGTGTAATTTCTGTACACGCACATAACATAATTTGATCAATTTCATTCCCCAATACCCTCCTTTGTCCTCCTCTCCTCCCTCCCCTAAACTTCTCCTTCTACTCAACTGGTTTCTCTTATATTTTCATGAGATTCCCCCCTCTGGGCCTTTTTTTTTCCATTTTTTCTCTAGCTTCCACATATGAAAGAAAACATATGACCCTTGACTTTCTGAGTTTGGTTTATTTTGCTTAACATGATCCTCTCCTAGTCCAGATTTTTAAAGCAGTATACAACTTAGACATGTGAAATTAAAAATATATGTATTCATCAACATGTTAATATTATTTATGTCTGAGGAGTGGGATTACCGATAATTTTTATTTATCTGTTGTTCCCTAAATTTTCTCATTGGTCATGTATTACTCATATAGATTTTTTAAACTTCTTTTTAAAATGTAACATAGATGAGTCATTTTTATTTCCTAAGTGCTCTGTCTCCAAGCACTGTAGAACAACCCAGAAATTGTACAGGAAAAAAACAAGTGAGGAGTTTCCACTTTCAGTATTATCATATTTTTAAAATCATGAAGATATTAACACACTTTATCAGCAGAGCCTCAGCAGAAAAATAATTCATATGGTCCAGATGAAAAAATTTTGTGAAAAGACTATTTGCAGGGAGTGGTCAGGGTTACAAGGAGAAACAAAAGATATTGAGGTTTGAGTGGGAAACCCATAGAATTAAGAGGGTAAGGGAAGAAATACAGTTGCAGAGCCGGAAGAGAGCCAAAAGTATGGAGGAGGAGTTTCCTAGAGAGGGGCTCTTATTGTGCAGGAATGCAGTCACTGCTACAATAGTTGAAAAGTGTGAAAAAAATACAGACCCCTCTCACAAGTATCTGTTTTTCTACCATTTCTACTCCTTTACCAAGGCTAACTTCAAGCCAACAGGCAAGAGAATCAAGACTATATAGTCCATAGTGGTAAACCACCTAGGACATAGAAAATGGCTAGGAAGAACAGAAAATGGATGGGGGCAGGGGACAAGGTATATATAACACAGCCTATCCTTTTCATTTTTTAAAATATCACTTTACTGAAGTATGATTGACATTTACAAGCTGTATATGTTTAGTGTGTACAACTTGATGAATTTGGAAATAAGTTTAGAAATAAGTAAGTGTAAACCCATGAAACCATCACCACAATCTGTGCCATAAGCACATCTAGAGCTTCTGAATTGCTAAACACTTGGGGGTTTCTGGATGGTAGTGCATCTGGAAAGGGCATGGAAACCTCACATCCCTTCTCTCATACCTCCCCCTATGCACTTTTCCATCTGAATGTTCACCTGTGTTTTTTGTAACATCCTTTAAACTGGTAAACATAAGTATTTTCCTGAGCACTGTGAGCCATTCTATAAATTAACTGAATCTAAGGATGGAGTTTGGGGCACCCCAATTTATATCTGGTTGGTCAAAAGCACAGGTAAAATGACCTGGATTTGAGATTGGCATTTAAAGGGGGTGCAGTCTTGTGGACTGAGTCCTCAACCTGAGGGATCTAATGTTATCTCCAGGTAGATAGTGTCAGAACCAAATTGAATTAAAGGACACTCAGCTGATGCCTGCTGCTGACACACTACTTGCTTGGTAGATGGGAAAACCCTCTTACCCACACCTGGTGTCAGAAGCATGTTTAGTGAGAATGTAGAATAAACTGCATTTGAATTTGTTTTTGAGACTAGTCTAGTCATTTGTTGTCATTGAAGTGGGATTTGCTAGAATGACCCTGGGTTGCAGAAATTTTGGGAAACTTTGGTTTGGTTAGAAAAAGGATAAAATGGTGGATTCCTAGAAGGCTAACTAGTTACCCATAGTATGAAACTGCAGCTGCTCTGCATTCAGTTGCTAAAGATAGAAGTTACCAATGGAATTTAGAAATGGTGGTAGACCCAGCTACTGAAGAATTGGCTCATTGGATGTGCAAGGAAATACAAAATAATAAGAAGCATGCTAAATGCAATTCCTTGTTTATTGCTATCTATAATAGCTAAAACGAAAGTAAAGGGAAGGACTGGTTGGACCCTGAGACTGGACTGAGCTCAGATATTGGTCTGATTGAGCTCAGGTCACTAGCCTCAATGCCAGCCATGAAGGGGTAAGTTATGCTAGAGCAACACAAAGTACCTCTAAGACCTTTGGTCACCAAGAAGATAGTTAATGTGGGAGAAGGGCAAAGTCAAGCAAATATGAAAACTGTAAGTTACAGTGTGAAGAAGTTATCTCATCTGGTGAATCAGTATCATCAGCTCCCTGAGAAACTTTTACAAAAATGAACTGGGAGTAATTAATTTAAGAGCAATGTCCTTGTTTTTAAATGGTGCAGAGTAAAAGAGCATGTTTGGTTTGATATGGGACCCCCCCCCCAGCTCACTGTGGAACAATCACAGATGGCTATATGTGATACTGACACACAGAAAATGGTACCTGAAGAAACAGCCAGCCTGTTGGAATGGATGAAAGCCACTGCCAGGTCTGTGTACCATGCAAAAGGGAACTCCAACAGACTCTACCTATAAATGCCAAATAAAACACTCCAAATGAAGCAGCTGATATGCTTCCTGTGCAAGCCACAGAGGACTGGCTTTATGATGACCAGGATATTCACCCACTGAATATGCCTGTGACCAAGGTTATGGTAAATGCTATGGTTAAGGACAGGCTCTTCAATATGGACTTCTCATATCACCTTACTGCTGGAGAATGGGAAGACAGTTCAGGAAGCCTCAACTTTACTGTCTCGATACCCCTCCTGGATCTTACAAATGCTAATAAAAGCATTAGGTGGGGCTGGAGTATATCTCAGTGGTACAGTGTTACCGAACATGCATAGGGCTCTGGGTTCAACTCCCAGCTCTGCAAAAGAAAGTAAATAAATAAATAAATAAATAAATAAATAAATAAAAATAAACATTACATTAACTGACAAGAGAATGGGGAAAATGAAAAGGGAGTCACATGACTATGCCAAGAAGGTGGAAATTTTAAAATAGTTACCAAAAAACAAGGTGAATAAAGAAAGCAAGATAGGCTGAAGAAAAAAGAAAAAAGAAAGGAGTCACAGGACTCATCCCAGCAGAATGGAAAAATATTTAGATGATTATTAAGAAATAGGATGAATATAGTAGAAGTTTGTGGAGTTAAAATCAAGTTCTTTTTTTTTTAGCTTGTAACATTTTTTATTTTATTTATTTATTTATTTTCTTTTTTTATTTACTTATTGATTCATTGAACACAAGTGGAGTACAGCTATGGTTTCTCTGGTTGTATACAAAGTAGAGTCACACCATCTGTGCATTCATACATGTACACAGGGCAATGATGTCTGTCACACATTCTGTTATTATTCTTACCCCCGCACCCCGACCCCACTCCTCCCTTCCCTCCATGCTATCCATCATTCCTCCATTCTAGCCACCCTTCCCCCCCCCGCAGAATTCATCATCATTCACTTATCAGAGAGACCATTTGGCCTTTGGATTTTTGGGATTGGCTGATCTCACTTAGCATAACAGTCTCCAACATCATCCATTTACCTACAAATGCCATAATTTTATTCTTCTTTATGGCTGAGTAATATTCCATTGTGTATATATACCACAGTTTCTTTAGCCATTCATCTATTGAAGGGCATCTAGGTTGGTTCCACAATCAAGCTATTGTGAATTGAGCAGCTATGAACATTGATGGGGCTGCATCACTGTAGTAATCTGATTTTAAGTCCTTTGGGTATAGGCCAAGGAGTGGGATAGCTGGGTCAAATGGTGGGTCCATTCCAAGATTCCTAAGGAATCTCCACACTGCTTTCCAGAGTGGCTGCACCAACTTGCACTCCCACCAGCAATGTATGAGTGTACCCTTTTCCCCACATCCTCGCCAACACCTGTTGTTGCCTGTATTCTTAATAAGAGACATTCTAATTGGGGTAAGATGAAATCTTAAGGTGGTTTTGATTTGCATTTCTCTTATAACGAGGGATGTTGGACATTTTTTCATAAATCTGTTGATTGCTTGTAGATCTTCCTCTGCAAAGTGTCTGTTCATTTCCTTGGCCCATTTATTGATTGGGTTATTAGTGTTCTTAGTGTAAAGATTTTTGAGTACTTTGTAGATTCTGGAGATTAGTGCTCTGTCCGAAGTGTGTGTAGTAAAGATTTTCTCCCACTCTGAAGGCTCTCTCTTCACATTGCTGATTGTTTGTTTGCTGAGAAAAAGCTTCTTAGTTTTACTCTATCCCAATCATTGATTCCTGCTTTTATTTCTTGCGCTTTGGGAGTCATGTTAAGGAAATCTGGTCCTAGGCCAACGTGATGAAGATTTGGACCTATTTTCTCTTCTATTAGGTGCAGAGTCTCTGGTCTAATTCCTAGGTCCTTGATCCATTTTGAGTTGAGTTTTGTACAGGGTGAGAGATAAGGGTTTAGTTTCATTTTGCTACATATGGATTTCCAGTTTTCCCAGCACCTTTTGTTGAAGAGGCTATCTTTTCTCCATTGTATGTTTTTGCCTCCTTTGTCAAGTATGAGATACCTGTATTTATGTGGGTTTGTCTCTGTGTCCTCTATTCTGTACCATTGATCTACCTGTCTATTTTGGTGCTAATACCATGCTGTTTTTGTTACTATTGCTCTGTAATATAGTTGAAGGTCTGGTATTGTGATACCCCCTGCTTTGCTCTTCTTGCTAAGAACTTCTTTAGCTATTCTTGGTCTCTTATTCCTCCAAATGAATTTCATGATTGCTTGCTCTATTTCTATGAGGTCCATCATTGGAATTTTAATTGGAATTGCATTGAATTTGTATAGCACTTTTGGTAGTATGGCCATTTTGACTATATTAATTCTGCCTATCCAAGAACATGGGAGATCCTTCCATCTTCTCAGACTTTCCTTAATTTCTTTCTTTAGTGTTCTGTAGTTCTCATTGTAGAGGTCTTTCACTTCTTTTGTTAGATTGATTCCCAAGTATTTTATTTTATTTTTTTGAGGTTATTGTGAATGGGGTAGTTTTCCTAATTTCTCTCTCAGAGGATGCATCACTTACGAATAAAAATGCATTCAATTTATGAGCATTAATTTTATATCCTGCTACTTTACTGAATTCATTTATGAGTTCCAGAAGTTTTCTGGTGGAATTCTTAGGGTCTTCTAAATAGAGAATCAAGTCATCAGCAAATAGGGATAGTTTGAGCTCTTCTTTTCCTATTCGTATTCCTCTAATTTCTTTGATCTGTCTAATTGCTCTGGCTAGAGATTCAAGGACAATGTTGAATAGTAGTGGCGAAAGAGGGCATCCCTGCCTTGTTCCAGTTCTCAGGGGGAATGCTTTCAATTTTTCTCCATTTAGAATGATGCTACCTGTGGGCTTAGCATAGATAGCCTTTACAATGTTAAGGAATGTTCCTACTATCCCTATTTTTTCTAGTGTTTTGAGCATGAATGGGTGCTGTATTTTATCAAATGCTTTCTCTGCATCTATTGAAATAATCATGTGGTTCTTGACTTTAAGTCTACTGATGTGGTGAATTACATTTATTGATTTCTGGATGTTGAACCAACCTTCCATCCCCAGGATGAAACCCACTTGATCATGGTGCACTATCTTTTTAATATGCTTTTGTATGCGATTCGCTAAAATTTTGTTAAGAATTTTTGCATCTATGTTCATTAGAGATATGGGTCTGAAATTTTCTTTCCTCAATGTGTCCTTCTCTGGTTTTGGTATCAGAGTGACATTAGCTTCATAGAATGAGTTTGGAAGGGTTCCCTCCTCCTCTATTTCATGAAATACTTTGAGGAGTATTGGAATGAGCTCTTCTTTGAAGGTCTTGTAGAACTCGGCTGTGAATCCATCCGGTCCTGGACTTTTCTGTTGGTAGGCTTTTGATGACTTCTTCTATTTCCTTGCTTGAAATTGATCTATTTAAGTTGTGTATGTCGTCCAGATTCAGTTTGGGTGGCTCATATGCCTCCAGGAACCTGTTGATGTCTTCCAAGTTTTCTATTTTGTTGGAGTATAAATTTTCAAAATAGCTTCATATTATGTTTTGTATTTCAATAGTGTCTGTTGTAATATTTCCATTTCTGTCACGAATTTTAGTAATTTGGAGTTTCTCTCTCCTTCTCTTTGTTAGCGTGGCTAAGGGTTTATCAATTTTGTTTATTTTTTCAAAGAACCAACTTTTTGTTTTGTCAATTTTTTGAATTGTTTCTTTGTTTCAATTTCATTGATTTCAGCTCTGATTTTAATTATTTCCTCTCTTCTACCACTTTTGGTGATGGTCTGTTCCTCTTATTCTAGGGCTTTTAGCTGTAATGTAAGATCATTGATTTGTTGACTTTTTATTCTTTTGTTGAATGCACTCGATGCTATGAATTTTCCTCTTAGCACTGCTTTCATAGTATCCCAGAGATTTTGATATGTTGTATCTTTGTTCTCATTGACCTTTAAGAATCTTTTAATGTCCCCCCTAATGTCTTCTGTTATCCATGTATCATTCAATAGCATGTTATTTAATCTCCAGGTCTTGGAGTAGTTTCTGTTTTTAACTTTATTGTTGATATCTAATTTCATTCCATTACGATCTGATAGTATACAAGGTAGTATCTCTATGTTTTTGTATTTGCTAAGAGAAGCTTTGTGGCATAACATATGGTCTATTTTAGAGAAGGAACCATGAGCTGCTGAGAAGAAAGTGTATTCCTTTTTGATGGATGGAATATTCTATATATGTCTGTTATGTCCAAATTAGCGATTGTGTCATTGAGTCCTATGGTTTCTTTGTTCAATTTTTGCTTGGAGGATCTGTCCAACGGTGAGAGAGGAGTGTTAAAGTCTCCGAGTATTATTGTGTTTTGGTCTATTTGGTTCCTGAAATTGAGAAGGATCTGATTGATGTACATGGATGCGCCATTGTTTGGTGCATAAATATTTATGATTGTTATGTCTTGTTGATTTATGCTTCCTTTAAGCAGTATGAAATGTCCTTCTTTATCCCTTCTGACTAACTTTGGCTTGAAGTCTGCTTTATCTGAAATGAGGATGGAAACCCCAGCTTTTTTACTCAGTCCATGTGCATGGTATGCTTTTTCCCAACCTTTCATCTTTAGTCTGTGGGCATGTTTATCTATGAGATGAGTCTCTTGAAGGCAGCATATTGTTGGGTCTTTCTTTTTAATCCAATCTGCCAGTCTACGTCTTTTGATCAATGAGTTTAGGCCATTTACATTCAGGGTTATTATTGAGATATGACTTGTATTTGCTGTCATTTTAGCTTTTTTTGTACTTTTAACTTAACTTTGTTTCTCCTTTGATTGGCTATTTCTTTAGGGTATTTCCTCCCCATGTTGACTAACATTGTTATTTTTCACATCTTCCTCTTGGAATATTTTGCTGAGAATGTTCTGTAGGGCAGGCTTTCTATTTGTGAATTCTTTAAGCTTTTGCTTATCATGGAAGGATTTCATTTCGTCATCAAATCTGAAGGTAAGTTTTGCCGGGTATAAGATTCTTGGTTGACATCCGTTTTCTTTCAGAGCTTGAAATATGTTGTTCCAGGCCCTTCTTGTTTTTAGGGTCTGGGCTGAGAAATCTGCTGATATCCGTATTGGTTTCCCCCTGTAGGTAATCTGATGCTTTTCTCTCGCTGCTTTTAAAATTCTATCTTTGTTTTGTATGTTAGGTATTTTCATTATAATGTGTCTTGGTGTGGATCTGTTGTAATTCTGTGCATTTGGTGTCCTGTAGGCCTCTTGTCATTGATTTTCCATCTAATTTGTCATATTTAGGAAATTTTCTGATATTATTTCGTTGAACAAATTATTCATTCCCTTGGTTTGTATCTCTGTGCCTTCCTCAATCCCAAAAACTCTTAAATTTGGTCTTTTCATGATGTCCCATATTTCTTCGAGGTTTCGTTCATGGTTCCTAACCATCTTCTCTGTTTGTTCGACTTTGTTTTCAAGATTAAATATTTTGTCTTCATTGTCTGAGGTTCTGTCTTCCAGGTGATCTATTCTGTTGATTATGCTTTCTATTGAGTGTTTTAACTTGGTTGATTGTTTCCTTCATTTCCTTGTTTCCTTCAAGGATTTCTGTTTGTTTTTTTCTTAGAACTTCTATCTCTTTATTGAAATGATTTTTTGCTTCCTGCAATTGCTCTATTAGCTGATTATTCATAGTCTGAATTTGCTGTCTCGTCACATCATTCTCTTCTTGGATCATTTTAATTATGAACATTCTGAACTCTCTTTCTGTCGTTCCTTCTACCATGCTATCTTTGGTTTCTCTTGATATATCGTCTAGGTTTGTTTGGGACACTTTCTTCCCGTGCTTTGTCATGTTGTTTTTGTATCTTCCCCTCTAGAAGTGTGAGTCTGAGAGATTGCAGTTTCCCTGTAAAGACTTATAGTGTCCCTGCAGATTTCCAATACCTCACTTTGAAGAGATTATTATTCGCAGTACCTCATACAAACAATATGTGTCCTTAAACCATATAGAACCATTTAGATATAAACTGTGTTATAGTATACAGAAATGAGTGCAAATTATCTACTGCATAATCGATAGGTTTACAATAAGGACCTCAATTTCAAATAGTGGAAAAAGAAAATGCTGAGTGGTTTAGAATATAATGTTAATGAGATAGGAAGTGAGTCTATAGAGTTACTATGTCATAGGAATAGTGAAAGCGGAATTGGAGGAAATATGTTTTTAGCATGAGAAAAGAGAATGGATCTCCAAGGACACTGCTATATTAGAGCATGATAGAATGATAAGGGTATTAATAGGACAGAAGTGGGAATGTAGTAAGTATATTAGGAATAATCGTAATATTACTATTTAGACAAAAAAAAAAAGAGGAAGAAACTTCTGCCGTAAAATTATATTGTACTATTCAAACCTCCTGTTGTTCAGTAGTCTGATGCTTGTCAGGTACTTGGTAATGCTGTGTCCCAAGAAGGATGCTGTCCCACTGCCTCCAAGTCAGGGATAATCAATCAATGTTTGTGGGCTAAGGTAACCTGCTGGTGTTAGATGGTCTGCGACAGCATGGGTGCTGGCCTGAGACTAGACCAGGAACAGGGTGCAGGCCTGGGCTTGGAGCTGGATATTGAGGCCCGATGGCTTGGTGGGTATGTGTTCACAGCTGAGGCTGCCCTGGGTTCAGGCCTGAACCTGACCTAGGGTTGGCGATTTCCCAGCGGCTACTGGAGTCTTGTGCTCACTTTCTGGCTGGCGCCAGAGCCTGGTCAGTGACTCTGAAGCCACTGCTGGGGACCCACACTCACTTGGGGACCAGCACTCACTTGCTGGCTGGTGCTGGAGCCTGGTCAGTGACTCTGAAGCTGCTGTTGGGGACCGCACTCACTTGCTGGCTGATGCTGGAGCCTGGTCAGTGACTCTGAAGCTGCTGTTGGGGACCCGCACTCACTTGCCGGCTGGCGCCCAGGCCTGGTCTGTGACTCCAAAGCGGGTCCTGACTCCGAAGCCACTGCTGGGGTCCTGCACTCACTTGCTGGCTGATGCAAGAGCCTGGTCAGTGACACTGAAGCCGCTGCCGGGGGACCCGCACTCACGTGGGGACCCTCACTCACTTGCTGGCTGGTGCCTGAGCCTGGCCAGTGACTCCAAAGCCACTGCTGGGGACACGCACTCACTTGCTGGCTGGCACAGACCCAGGTCGGTGACTCCGAAGCAGCTGCAGGGTCCGGCGCTCCTGGGTGGTAGCTGCCTGCGGTGGGGCCGAGCCCAGCCCAGCAGAGTTGGTTCCGGAGCAGCGACTGGGGACCCCTTATATGTGCTTTGAATATAAAATCTCATTGAGAGTCATATTCCTGCTGTTTGAATCCCGAGCAGGTGGGAATCCACGGAGCAAGTAGGAATGCAGCCTTCCTCTAGCCCGCCATCTTGAATCTCTCAAAATCAAGTTCTAATAAAGTACTACTGAAGTTTCAGTGGACCAAATGGAGAACCTGATGGTCCCCCAACATTAAAGGGCTACAAATAAGTTTGCTGCATCTACCCCAGTTTGAAGAAATTTTAAAATTCAGAAGGCAAAGATTAGAATGATAAATCCTAATCTAAAATTGCCTGATGCAATAACAAGCAAACTAATCAAAATAAAAAATTTTTAAAGGACCAGGGTCACTTGGCTAAATCCCCCACTGGAGACGCAAAGCCTTTTATGTAAGAGAGGGCACAATGGCTGGTCATGTTGGCACATACCTGTAATCTGCAACTGGGGAAGCTGAGGCAGAAGAATGGCAAATTCAAGACCAGCATCAGCAACTTAGGGAGACTGCATCTCAAAATTAAAATTTAAAAAAAATTTAAAAATTAAAAATTAAAAGAAGTGATAATCTAACTCAGTGGTAAGACATCCTTGGGTTCAATGCCCAGTGAGAGAGAGAGAGAGAGAGAGAGAGAGGGACAATGTTCTAGAGATGGGGAAATTATTCCTGGGACTAGAACATAAAAAATGTAAGGGTTGATAGAATTTTGAGAGTTGGAATGTTAAACAGGTTTTTTGTAAAGGAGTTGTATCTCTTTTACCTAAATATTTTATGAATGGGTATTATGTCTGATGGGGGAACACCATTTCCCTTACCTAGAATTGTAAACTATGAGCATGTTTATCACCTCTAAAGGTTCCTCCCACCCTCTTCATTGTTTTGTTAAGAGGACATTAGCATGAGATCTACTCTCAGCAAATTTTTAGGCATAAAATGGAGAATTGTTAAGGATAAGCACTATGCTGAGCAGAGACCTCTAGGACTTATTAATCTTATGTAACTGAAACCTTTTCTACTTTGACTATCCCCTTCCCAATTTCTTTTCTCCTTAGCCCCTGACAACCATCATTGTAATATCTGCCTCTGAGTTTGAATATTTTAGATTCCTCATAAGTGGTATTATGTAGTATTTATCCTTCTGTGTCTAGATTATTTCACTTAGCCTAGTGACCTCCATGTTTATCCATGTGTTGCAATATTCCCTTTTTTTAAGACTAAATAATGTCATTTAAGTTGCTTCCATGTCTTGGCTATTCTGAACAATGCTCCAATGAACACAAGAGTGCAGATATCTCTACCAGATCCTGATTTCAATTTCTTTGGCTATATAGCCAAAAATGGGATTGCTAGAACATTAGGTAATTCTGTTTTCATTTTTTGAGGAACCTCCATTTTGTTCTGTATAGTATCTGCAGCAATTTACATTTCCCCAACAGTGTGCAAGGCTTCCGTTTTCTGTACATCCTCATTAGCAATTATTATCTTTTGTTGTTGCTATTGTTCTGTAATAGCCATCCTAACAGGTGTGAGGTGATACTTCAAGGTAGTATTTCCCTGATGACTAGTGATTTTTCAGTACTTTTTCATAGACCAGTTGACCATGTGTATGTTTTATTTGGAGAAATGTCTATTTGGTTCCTTTGCCTATTTTTAAAGTCAGGTTATTTGGGTTTTCCTATTGAGTTGTAGGAGTGTCTTACATATTTGGGATATTAACCCTTTATCAGATTGTTACAGTTTGGATGTGTGTCCTCCAAAAACTCCTGTGTTAATGCTGGAATGTCCAGAGGTAAAGTGATTGGATTGTGAGAACTGTAACCTAATCATTCCATCCTAGTTTGACTGGACTGACTGGGTGGTAATTTTAGGCAGATGGGGCATAGATAGAGGAGGTGAGTCACTGGGGACATGTCCTGGAAGGGTTCATCCTCCGTGTGGCCTCTTCCTCACTTCTCTCTCTGCTTCTTGGACAGTCATGAATGGAGCAGCTCTCCTCCTCTATATCATTCCACCATGATGTGCTGCTTCATCTTGGATCCAGAGCAATGAAATTTGTCCACCAGGACTAAATCTCTGATAAGTGAGTCAAAATAAACTTTTTCTCTTCTAAGTTGTTCTTGTTGGGTATTTTGGACACTGCAATGCAAAGATGACTAAAATACAGATGTACAGTTTGTAACTATTTTCTCCCATTCTACAGGTTGCCTTTTTATTCTGTTGATTGCTTCTTTTGCCATACATAAGTTTTTTAGTTTGATAGAGTCCCACTTGTCTATTTTTGCTTTTGTTGCTTTTTTTCTCTTATTATCAGTAACATATCCAAGAAATCATTGCCAAGACCAGTGTCAAGAAGGGTTTTCCCTGTGTTGTATTCTAGGAACTTTACAGTGTTGGGTCTTATGTTTAAGTCTTTAATCTGTTTTTAGTTGATGTTTGTGTGTGATGTAAGACAAAGGTTCAATTTCATTCTTCTGCATGTGGATATGGTATTTTTCACTATATATTGAGGATACAGTTGTATCTCTTTTGTCACTCGACACCTATCTGTTCTTTATGCAAGGGAAGATATCTCTTTCTTTCTCTCTCCTCTCTCTCTCTCTCTCTCTCTCTCTCTCTCTCATCTCTATCTTTCTCTCTCTCCCTCTCTCTCTCTTTCCCCAACACAAAGGATATACAAAGTTCTATAATCCACCACATCATCACGAAGTAAAGTGATGTTTATTCATTTATAATCCTTCTGGAGTCTAAATTATAACATCAGCAACCACCAGAAGCAAGAAAATGAGAGTGAGAAAAATGTATAGTTTACCAACATAAAATATACATTGCTATTACAGTCTCCAGTTACTGAGAAACTAGGCAGTAACCCCTAATCTCCTTCCCTGACATATACAGAATATCAGACCGCCTATGCATATAATCCTTTTAATAAATACTCCTGGGGCAGTTGCTACACAAACAGGTGTTAAGTTTCCTTTGGATTAACATTCTTATCTGCTCCAAGTCCAAGGACAGTTAGACCAACATCACATGAATTAGAGAGGAAAAAAAACCTGACCCAGGAGAGAGAGCCTATGCCCCCTGAGGTCATAGGACCTCATCAGTCATTATTGACAAAAACACAGGACGCATGTAAAGAAGTGAGTCCTAAGGATGTTGAACAAGAGGAAAGAAATAATTCACTTGATAGGGGTGAATTCATTGGCATAGGTACATTCGTCCAGAATTCAAAATTTAATTTTCAAGGACTAGAGTGTATTTTAATTGTCTGTTGAACTGGCTAATCAAAACCTGTACTCAGTGATGGTTTGCAGTTATTGAAGTCAAAAGGTCTGAACTTCTCTGACATCCCATGTAATGAGTCCAAAGGTTTGGGTGAATGGATATAATGGAATGTATCAATGTACAAATTACTTAGGTATACCCTAACCATGCCTCCTAGGAACACAGAGGACATATTCACCAAAGCACTAGAGAAAAACATTGATACCCTCCATCTTTCCTTTCATTCCTAAGCAATGTAGTCTGAAAAACATTAGGTGGAGGTAGGCCAAGGGATATATCTGGAGGGCAAAGTGCTAGATCATAGGTAGAATAAGAAAGGCATTACATAGGGTTAGGGATCACGTTGTGGAGAACACCCACACAGCTATGCAGGGCAGCACACATAAGGAAAGCCTGGTATGAAGTATCAAAACCCAGGAGAAGGGAGCTCATGCAGAGGCTTGGCTTGCCATATGGTACTGGCAACAAAGTATGGTTACAAGAGTGCCCACAGTAGAGGACAGCCCAGCATGGAAAGACACAATCAAGGCAGAGGAAGCACAAAGAGATGCACCAAAAGAGATGTAGCCTGGCAAGAAATATCAGGATATAGATAGAGTGAGGAAAGCATCCAAATATAATAAATGGGGTTGCGTGGTATGGGAGATCAGAGTCCAAGTAGCATGAGAAAGTCATCCTTTCATAAGGAGTGTCCTGATAATGGGACATCAGAGCCAATGTGAGGTTAGAAGGAAGCACAAACTGACATTCAAAGCCAGAACTCAGCAAAATGAGGAAGGCATTTATAGAGATGCAATCTAGTATGCTGTATCAATGCCCAAGTGGAATGATAAGATGTTCTAGTCAGTTTTTCATCACTGTGACCAAAAGACCCAGCAAGAACAACTTAAATGAGGAAAGATTTCCTCCTTTCATGGTTTCAGAGGTTATATTTCTGAGAACTGAATCAGAGTGATTCAGTTCATGATCAATCGATCAGTTGAAACCACATCTCTGGGCCTGAGATGAGGCAAAATATGGAGAAGCACGTGGCAGAGGAGAGCAGTTCAGGACATAGCAACCAAAAAGGAGAGAGAGGGAAAGGTAAAGAGAGAGAGAGAGAGAGAGAGAGAGAGAGAGAGAGTGCTGTTCACCAGGGACAAAATATAAATCCCAAAGGCACACCCCCAGTGACGTATTGTCTCCAGTCACACCCTACCTGCCTGCAATTACCACCCAAATAATCTATGTCAGAGGATTAATCCACTGATTAGGCTACACCTTTCATAATCTAATAATTTTACCTCTGAATGTCCTTGCATTGTCTCACACATGAGTTTTTTTTAATTTTTATTTTTACAGACTGCAATTTGATTCATTGTACACAAACAGGGTACAACTTTTCATTTCTATGGTTGTACACAATATAGATTCACACTATTCATGTAATTGTATATGTACATAGGGTAATAATGTCTGTCTCTGTCTACTATCTTTCCTTCTCCCACCCCCTCCCACCCCATTTTCCCCTATGCCATCCAAAGTTCCTCCATTTTTCTCTTGCCAACCACTGCCACCACCGCCCCCCACCACCGCCCCCCACCCCCGCTGCCATTATGTATCATCATCCACTTATCAGAGAAAACATTCGGCCTTTGGTTTTTTGGGCTTGGCTTATTTCACTTAGCATGACATTCTCCAACTCCACCCATTTACCAGCAAATGCCATAATTTTATTCTTCTTTATGGCTGAGTAATATTCCATTGTGTATATATACCACAGTTTCTTTATCCATGCATCAATTGAAGGGCATCTAGGTTGGTTCCATAATCTAGCTATTGTGAATTGAGCAGCTATGAACATTGATATGGTTGCATCACCTAGTATGCTGATTTTAAGTCCGTTGTGTATAAACCAAGGAGTGGGATAGCTGGGTCAAATGGTGGGTCCATTCCAAGTTTTCTGAGGAATCTCCATACTGCTTTCCAGAGTGGCTGCACCAATTTACAACTCCATATATGAGTGTGCCTTTTTCCCCACATCCACACCAACACCTATTATTGCTTGTCTTCCTGATAATAGCTATTCTCATTGGAGTTAGATGAAATCTTAGGGTAGTTCTAATTTGCATTTATCTAAATACTAGAGATGATGAGCACTTCTTCATATATTTGTTGATCACCTATATATCTTCTTCTGTGAAGCATCTGTCCAGTTCCTCAGCCCATTTATTGATTGGGTTCTCTGTATTTTTGGTGTAAAGACTTTTTCTTTTTTTCTTTTTTTTTTTTTTCGCGGTGCTGGGGATTGAACCCAGGGCTTTGTGCTTGCGAGGGAGGCACTCTACCAAGAGTCTTTTATGTTCTTTATAAATTTTGAAGATTAGTGCTCTATCTGAAGTGTGTGTGGAAAGTGATTTCTCCCACTCTGAAGGCTGTATTTTCACATTATTGTTTCATTTGCTGAGAAAAAGCTTTTTAGTTTGAATCCATCCAAATTATTCATTCTTGCTTTTATTTCTTGCACTCTGGGGGTCTTGTTAAGGAAATCTGCTCCTAAGCCAATGTGATGAAGATTTGGGCCTAATTTTTCTTCTCTTTGATGAAGGGTCTCAGGTCTAATTCCTAGATCCTTGATCCATTTTGAGTTGAGTTTTGTACAGGGTGAGAGATAGGGGTTTGATTTCATTTTCCTGCGTATGGAAAGTTTTGCCAGTTTTGCCAGCATCATTTGTTGAAGAGGCGCTTTTCTCCATTGTATATTTTTAGCACCTTTGTCTAGTATGAGGTAACTGTACTTATGTAGGTTTGTCTCTGTGTCTTCTATTCTGTATCATTGGTCTACCTGTCTATTTTGGTGCCAATACCATGCTGTTTTTGTTACTATTGCTCTGTAGTATAGTTGAAGGTCTGGTATTGTGATATCTCCTGCATCACTCTTCCTGCCCAGGATCACTTTGGCTATTCTGGGAGGAATGTCATTGGAATTTTAATCGGATTTGCATTTAATCTGTATTGCACCTTTGGAAGTATGGCCATTTTGATAATATTAATTCTGCCTATCCAAGAACATGGAGGTCTTTCCTTCTTCTAAGGTCTCCTTCAATTTCTTTCTTTAATGTTCTGTAGTTTTCATTGTAGAGGTCTTTCAACTCTTTTGTTAGATTGATTCCCACATAATTTTTTTGAGGCTATGATGAATAGAGTTGTCTTCGTAATTTCTCCTTCAGCTGATTCATTGCTTATGAATAGAAATGCATTAGATTTCATGTGTGTTGACTTTATATTCTACTATTTTGATGAATCCATTTATTAGGTCTAGAAGTTTTCTGGTGGAGTTTTTTGGATCCTCTAAATATAGAATCATGTCATCAGCAAATAGTGACAGCTTGAGTTCTTCTTTTCCTATTCATATCCCTTTAATTTCTTTGGTCTGTCTAATTGCTCTGGCTAGAGTTTCAAGGACTATGTTGAATAGAAGGGGTGGAAGAGGGCATCCCTGTCTTGTTCCAGTTTTTAAAGGGAATGCTTTCAGTTTTTCTCCATGAAGAATGATATTGGCCATGGGCTTAGTTAGCACAGATAGCCTTTACATTATTGAGGTATGTTCCTACCACCCCTATTTTTTCGAGTGTTTTGAGCATGAAGGGGAGTTGTATTTTGTTAAATGTTTTCTCTGCATCTATTGAAATAATCATATAACTCTTAACATTAAGTCTATTGATGTGATGAATTACATTTATAGATTTCCCAATGTTGAATTAACCTTGCATCCCTGGGATGAACCACTCTTGATCATGGTGCACTATCTTAATATGTTTTTGTATATGATTTGCCAGAATTTTGTTAAAGATTTTGGGGTCTATGTTCATCAGAAATATTAGTCTGAAGTTTTCTTTCCTTGATGCATCTTTGTCTGGTTTTGGTATCAGAGTGAATTCACAAAATGAATTTGGAAGGGTTCCCTCCTTTTCTATTTCGTGAAATACTTTCAGGAGTATTGGTATAAGTTCTTCTTTGAAGGTCTTGTAGAACTCAGCTCAGAATCCATCTGGTCCTGGGTTTTTCTTGGTTGGTAGGCTTTTGACGGCTTCTTCTATTTCATTGCTTGAAATGGATCTGTTTAAATTGTATATGTCCTCCTGGTTCAGTTTGGGAGGATCATATGTCTCTAAGAATTTGTCAATGTCTTCAAGATTTTCTATTTTATTGGAATATTGGTTTTCAAAGTAGCTTTTAATTATGTTTTGTATTTCAATGGTGTCTCTTGTGATATTTCCTTTTTCATCACGAATTTTAGTAATTTGAGTTTTCTCTCTCCTTCTCATTGTTAGTGTGTCTAAGAGTTTATCTATTTTGTTTACTTTTTCAAAGAACCAACTATTTGTTTTGTCAATTTTTTGGTTTCTTTTGTTTCAATTTCATTGATTTCAGCTTTGATTTAATTATTTCCTGTCTTCTACTACTTTTGGTATTGTTCTGTTCTTCTTTTTCTGGGGCTTTGAGATGTAAGGTTAGGTCACTGAGTTGTTGACTTTTTATTCTTTTCTTGAATGCACTCAATGCAAGGAATTTTCCTCTTAGAAATGGTTTCATAGTGTCCCAGAGATTTTAATATGTTGTATCATCATTCTCATTTATTGCTAAGAATTTTTTTATCTCCTCCCTGATGTTTTCTGTTATCCATGCTTCATTCAATAGCATATTATTTAGTCTCAAGGTGTTGGAGTAGTTTCTGTTTTTTATTTTGTTGTTGATTTCTAATTTCATTCCATTATGATCCGATAGAATACAAGGTAGTATCTCTACTTTTCTGCATTTACTAAGGGCTGCTTTGTGGCATAACATATGGTCTATTTTAGAGAATGACCTATGTGCTTCGGAGAACAAGTGTATTCACTCATTGATGGATGGAATATTCTATATATGTCTGTTAAGTCTAAGTTACTCATTGTGTTATTGAGTTCTATGTTTTTTTTTTTTTGTTTAGTTTTTGTTTGGTAGATCTGTCCAGTGCTGACAGTGGTATGTTAAAGTCACCCAGAATTATTGTGTTGTAGTCTATTTGATTCCTGTAATTGAGAAGGATTTGTTTGATGTACATGGATGGGTCATTGTCTGGGGCATAAATATTTATGATAGTTATGTCTTCTTGATTTATGGTTCCCTTAAGCAGCATGTAATGTTCTTCTTTATCCCTTCCGACTAACTTCGGCTTGAAGTCCACTTTATCTGACATAGGGATGGAAACCCCTGCTTTTTACTAAGGCCGTGTTCATGGTAGGTTTTTTCCCATCCTTTCACCTTTAGTTTGTGGATGTCCTTTTCTATGAGATGAGTCTCTTGAAGGCAAAGACCCATTGTTGGTTCTTTCTTTTTAATCCAGTCTGCCAATCTATGTCTTTTGATTGATGAGTTTAGGCCATTAATATTCAGGGTTATTATTGAGATATGATTTGTATTCCCAGTTATTTTGGCTTAGATTTGGTTTTTAACATGACTTGGTTTCTCCTTTAATTGGCTTTTCTTTTAGGATAGTTCCCCCCTTTGATGACTTACATTGTTGTTGTTCGTTTCTTCCACATGGAATATCTTGCTGAGAATGTTCTGTAGCGCAGGCTATGTGTGAATTTCTTTAACTTTTGTTTGTCATGGAAGGATTTTATTTCATCTCCAAATCTGAAGGTTAGTTTTGCTGGATATAGGATTCTTGGTTGGCAGCCATGTTCTTTCAGATCTTGAAATATATTGTTCCAGGCCCTTCTAGCTTTTAGGGTCTGGGCTGAGAAATCTGCTGATATCCGTATTGGTTTCCCCCTATATGTAATCTGTTTCTTTTCTCTCACAGCTTTTAAAATCCTATCTTTATTTTGTACATTAGGCATTTTCATTATAATGTGTCTTTGTGTGGATCTGCTGTAATTTTGTGCATTTGGTGTTCTGTAAGCCTCCTTTATTTGTGTTTCCATTTCATTCTTCAGGTTTGGGAAATTTTGTGACATTATTTCATTAAATAGGTTGTTCATTCCTTTGGTTTGTATCTCTGTGCCTTCCTCAATTCCAATAATTCTTAAATTTGATCTTTTTATGATATCCCATAGTTCTTGTAGGTTCCATTCATGATATCTTACCATCTTCTCAGTTTGGTCAACTTTATTTTCAAGATTCAATATTTTGTCTTCATTGTCTGAGGTTCTGTCTTCTAAGTGATCTAGTCTGTTGGTGATGCTTTCCATTGAGTGTTTAATTTGGTTTATTATTTCCTTCATTTCAAGGATTCCTGTTTGGTTCTTTTTCAGAATCTCTATCTCTTTGTTGAGGTGATCTTTTGTTTCCTGTAGTTGCTCTTTCAGCTGCTTATTGGAATGGTCAATCATTGCCTGCACTTACTCTCTTAACTCATCATTTGCTTCTCTGATCATTTTAATCATGTATATTCTGAACTCCTTTTCTGACATTTCTTCTACCATGCTGTCATTCTATTAGTGTAGAATCTTGGTTTGTTTGGAACACTTTCCTCCCTTGTTTTTTCATGTTGTTCATGTATCTTCCCCTCTATCAATGCAGATCTAGGGTATTATAGTTTCTGCCCTATAGGCTTATAGTGACCCTATAGTTTTCTGCAACCTCTTCTTTAAGGGGGGGATCAATATTAGCAATACCCAGTGCAGACAATATGCAGCTGTAAACCAAATAGCCCCTATGAAGACTATTGTTACAGTAGTCTTTTTTGTTACAATATTGTTACAATATTGTCATAGTAAACAGGATGAGTTCAATTATTATCTACAGTATAACAAACAGATTTGCAATGAGGACTACAGTTTCTAATGGAAGACAAAGAGGATGGGGAGGGGTATAGGATATAACTGCTAACAATGTAAGAAAAGAGTATGAAGAAGTTCTAGATCAAAGGAAGAGTGAAAGTGTAGTCAAAAGAAGTTGGTTGTTAGCATGAGAATAGTGAGAAAAAGCTGTTGAGGAAATAGGTAAACAAAAGGAAAATAGAGAGCAAGAAAAGTACAGAAATAAATTTTTAAAAGCTATCACAAAGGAGAAAAAAAAAATCTACACTATAACCGTCATATACTATTCAAACTTCCCAGTCTTTAGCAGCCTGAGGCATGAGAGGTACCTGACGATGAGCTTCCAGACTCCACCAGGCATCTCAGGATGGGATTTGCCCCACCTAATGACAGTTTCCCCTTCGTTGATAATCCAAGATGGCTGCACTGGCTTCCAAATGTGTTGGCAAATGGGGAGATGCAGCGCAGGGTGTGGGCACTGAGACTGTGTGGGATGCAGTCAGTCAGGTTGGGCCCCTGGAACTGGTGTGCTGTCAGTCAAGCCGGGGGTCCTGGAGGTGGGGTGCTGTCAGTTCGGCTGGCAGTCCTGCAGCTCCTGACTTTTTTTTTCCCCAAAATGGCAGCAGCCACGTGTAACCAAACCTGCGGGTACTGTGATGGTGAACTTCCAGGCAACAGCAGGCAGCTGGTGATCCACTGAAGGTCTGCAGGCTCCACAGGCTACTGGTGGACGGATGATCAGCAGATGAACTTTTGTTGGTGGGCGATGGGTAGGTGAAAGGCAGGCAATGGGCAGGCCAGAGGCAGGCAAAGAGGCAAGAGATGAATGATAGGCGGTGGTCAGTGAGCAATCTGCACTCAAATGTAGTTGCTATGCCGGTAGATTGCAGGTGATCGAGGTAGACAGATGTGGTAAACAGCAGGGGATCAATGAGGAGTAAAGCCTGCTTCACAGAGAAACAGATTTTCCTCTGTTTGAATCCTGAGTTACAGAGCTTCAAGGAATGCAGCCTCCCTCTAGTCTGCCATCTTGAATCTCCTCTGCTCCTGATTCTTACAGCACATCTGGCTAAAACCTGATAGTAACATCCATGCCACTTACTGAATGCTTTGCTGCCTTGAAATTTTTTCCACCAGATTGATTAGTCCATTACTTTTAAATTCAACCTCATGCAGTATCAGGACATTGGCAAAATGTGGACAAGTTCTTTGCCAGAATATAACATAAGTGGTCTCTAGTCTAGTTCATTTCTCTTTGAAACTTCATGATTGCAGTTCACATTCCTACTGGCATTCTGGTCTTCTGAGTGCCCACCAGATTCACCCACTAAGCTCTGCAGTAGCACCTCAAAACTTTTCCAAACTCTTCCTGCATACCATTTCCAAAGATTTCTGAATCACATGGTCAGATTAGTCACAGAAATGACCCCACCCTCAGTACCAATCTCCATTAGTCAACTTTGTGTTGCTATGACCAAAACAGACAACAAAAACAACTTAGAGGAGAGATAATTTATTTTGGCTCATGATTCAGGGGCCGATCATCAGACAAGTCCATTGCTCTGCGCCCAAAGTGAGGCAGAACATTATGGTGAAAGGCATGATAGAGAAGTACTGCTTCATTTATGGTTGCCATGAGACAGAGAGAAAGATAGTGGTGGAAGTGGCTACAGGGAAGATGATTCCCTCCAGGGCATACCCCCAGTGACCCATCTCCTCTAGCTACATCCCACCTGCCTTTACCATCCAGTCAGCACATTCAAACTAGGATGGACTGCTTATGTTTCAGCTCTTGTGATCTAATCATTTTACTTCTGAACATTTCTGCATTAATATAAATGAGCTTTGGGGGGACAGCTCCTACCTAAACCATAATAGAAACCAACCAGGAAGTAATCCTTATGGGAAAACTCTCAGGCAGAGAATTTAAAACAGTTATTTTAAGAAAATTCAATGAGCTTGAAGAAAACATGAAAATATTTCAATACTCTAAGAGATTAAATAAAGAGATGGAAGCAATTTTTGGAAAATCAAACAAATTATTGAGCTGAAAAGGACACTCAATGAAATTAAAATCATGACAGAAGACATCAACAGCAGGATAGATCAAACAGAAGACAAATTATTGAGTTTGACAATAGGCTATTTGGAAATACACCATTGGAAGAGGAAAAAGAAAAAAAGGAAGGAAGGGGAATGAAGAAAGCTTATAGGACCTGTGGGACAGTATTAAAAGAGCTAATCTTCAGGTTATTAGAGTTCAAAAAGAACTTGAGAATGCCAATAGGGAAGAAAGCTTATTTTAAGGAATATTAACAGAAAAATTCCCAAACCTAGAGAAGTATATGCATGGGGTACTGGGGTCATCTTCTTAACAGAAACCTTACATGCCAGGAGGGAATAACATGAGATTTACACAATATTGAAGAGAAAAAAAACTGTCAGCTGATTATACTATACCCAACAAAGCTATTCTTTAGCAATAAGGACTTTCCTAGACAAACAAATGCTGAGAGAATATGTCTCCACCAGACCTGTTCTACAAGAAATTACTAAAGGCAGTTCCTCAAACTAAAAAAAAAGACATTTAGTGAATAAGAAGAAAATATAGGAAGGTATTAAACTTACTGGTAACAGTAATTATGCAAACAAATTCAGAATGCTCTAATACTGTAAACAGTACATAAACCATTCATATCTTCAATAGGAAGACTGCAAGTCAAAATAATTAAAAATTAATGATGATAACATTAAGCATGGACAATATAGAAAAATGTAAAATAGGATATCAAAATAGGATATCAAAAATTCAAAATGTGGCCAAGCATGGGGGGTCATCCCTGTAATACCAGCAACTCAGGAGGCTGAAGAAGGAGGATCACAAATTGAAGACCAAACCAAGGTGGAAGCACACACCTGCAATCCCTCCCTGTGGCTTGGAAGGTTGAGGCAGGAGGATCACAAGTTCAAAACCTACCTCAGCAATTTAGCAAGGCCCTAAGCAACTCAGTGAGTCCCTGTCTCTAAACAAAATACAAAATAGGACTGGGGATGTGGCTCAGTGGTCAAGTGCCCCTGAGTTCAACCCCTGGTACCCAAAAAACAACAACAAAAAAAAAATGAAGGCCAGCCTCAGCAACTAAGCAAGCCTCTAAGTAACTTAGTGAGAACCTGATTCAAAAAAAATAATTAAATAAAAAAGAATGGGAATGTGGATTGGTGGTAAAGTACCTATGGGTTCAATCCCCAATACCCAAAATAAAAAAATTAAAAATTAAAATGTGGGAAGGAATGGAGTGCAACTGTAGAATTTTCTCATGAGTACATTTTCTCCTGTTCTTTGTTTCTCCTATCCTTATGATCATATTAAAATTGTACCATTTCCAAATATCTTTTTAAATTTTTTTAGTTGTCAATGGACGTTTATTTTATGTATTTATACGTGGTGTTGAGAATCAAACCCAGGGCCTCACACATACTAGGCAATCATTTTACCACTGAGCTACAACCCCAACCCCATTTCCAAATATCTTGTTAAAATCAAAAGATTTTTTGTAAACCTAATGGTAACCACAAAGCAAAAATCTATAATAGAAAAACCAAAAACAATAAGGAAAGAATATAACACACTTAACTACCAAGGAAGACTGTAAGAGGGTGAAAGAAAAAAAACAACAAAACTATGAAATAAGTTACATAATGACTAGAGTAAGACCTCACCTATAAATAATTAACCTTGAATATAAATGAATTAATTTATCCACTTAATAGACATATAGTGACTGAATGGATAAAAAAACAAGAACCAATTCTATATGGCTTACAGAAACCTCACTTCACCTCTAAGGACATACATAGACTGAAAGTGAAGGGATAGTAACAGAAACCAAAATAAAGCAGGAATAGCCATACTAATGTAACATAAAATAGACATTAAATCAAAAGTAGTAAAAAGAGACAAGGAATGTCATTATATAATGATAAAGTATCAATTCAGCAAGAGGAAGTATACATATCATATATATATGATATGTATATGTATGTATACATATATATGTATATATAATATATATATATATCTCCAACATCAGAGCTGTCAAATATGTAAAGCAAGTATTAATATACGTAAGGGGAGAGATAGGTGATAGGTATCATTATAATAATAGTTGAGGACTTTAACACCCCACTTTTAGCAATGGACAGGTCATACAGACAGAAAATCAACAAACGTTGGAGTCAAATTGTACCCGAGGTCAAAAGGACCTAATAGACATCTGTAGAACATTCCATCCAACAGCTGCAGAACATACATTTTCTCACCAACACATGGAATACTCTCCAGGATAGATGATTGATAAGCCACAAAACAATTCTCAATGGTTTTTGAAAAACTAAAATCATCTCAGCTATCGTTTCTGACCACAAGGCAACAAAGCTAGAAATGGACAAGTTACACTTGGAAATCTATTTTTAAAATGCATGGAAATTAAACAAGCTTTGAACAACCAACATATCAAGGTGGAAATCAGGAAAGAAATTTTAAAACTTCTTGAAACAAATTAAAATAAAAGCATGGCAAATCAAAACCCATGGATAAAATAAAAGCATTAGTAATAGGGAGGTTTATAGCAATAAATATGCACATAAAGTAGAAAGATCTCAGATAAACAATCTTTCACTGCATCTTGAGGAACTAGAAAAACAATATCTGAAATTAGTAAAAGGAATGAAATAATAAAAATCAGAGCAGAAGTAAATGAAATGCAGACTTAAAGAACAATACAAAAGATCAGTAAAATTAACAGCTGATTATTTGAAAAGATAAAATAAACAAAACCTTAGGCTAACCAAGAAAAAGAGAAAAAAGATTAAAATAAATAAAATCCGAGATGAAAAGAGGAACATTGCACGTGACCCCACAGAAATACAAAAATCATAAGAGATTACTATGAACAACTACATGCTAAAATTTTTGATAATCTAGAAGAAATAAACAAATTCCTAGAAACATACTCCTTACCAAGAGTGAATCATGAAGAAATAGAAAACTTGAGCAGATCAATAACAAATAAAGATTGAATTGGCAATAAAAACTCCCAGCAAATAAAAACCCAGGACCAGATGGCTTCACTGATAAATTCTTTCAAACATTTAATGAAGAATTAATACTAATTTCCCTTAAGTTATCCCAACAAAAAATAAGAAGAAGGAATTTTTCTAAACACATTATATGAAGCCAGCATAACTTCGCTACCAAAACCAGATAAGGACACAACACAAAAAGAAAACTATATTCTAATATCTTTGATGAATATAAGTGCAAAAATCAACAAAATACTAGCAAACGGCTGGAGTTGTGACTCAGTGGTAGAGCGCTTGCCCAGCATGTGTGAGGTCCTGGGTTCGATTCTCAGCACCACATATAAATAAATAAAAATAAAAGATCCATTGACAACCAAAAAAATATTAAAAAATACTAGCAAACTAAATCCAACTGCACATTAAAATGATCATTCTCCATGATTAAATAGAATTCATCCAGAGATGCAAGCATGATCAATATACATAAATCAATAAATGTGATATTCCATATCAACAGAATGAAGGACAAACCATATGGCCATCTCAGTTGATGCAAAAGAGGCATTCAATAAATTGCAAAAATCTTTATGACAAAAATGCTGAACAAATAAGACACCAGGAATATAATTAACAAAATAAGGGCCATTCATAACAAACCAACAGTTAATTTTTATTGAATATTATATTGAATGGGGAAAAGCTTAAAACTTTCCCTCTAAGATCTGGAAAAAGACAAGGATGCCTGCTCTGATTTTTATTCAATATGGCAAGATATATTATGCTGTCTTCAAATCATACTATAAAGCTGCAGTAATCAAAATCACATAATATTGGCATAAAACAGACTCACAGACCAAAGTACCAGAACAGAAAGCCTAGAAGTAACCTATATATCTATAGACAACTGATTTTTGGCAAAGGTGCTAAGAACACACATTGGAGAAAGGACAGTCTTCAATAAATGGTGTCGGCAAAGTAGGATATCCACATACAGAAGAATGAAACTAGACTGATATCTCTCACCTGTTAGAAGATCAACATACAATGAATTAAAGACTTACATGTGAGACCTGAAGCTATGAGACTACTAGAAGAAGACATAGAAGGTAGCTTCAGGACATCAAAATGGGCAAGAAATTTTTGAACAAGCTGCTAAAAGCACAGGGGGAATAAAGCAAATGTAGGCAAATGGGACAGCAAAAAACTAAAAAACTTTTGCACAGCAAAGGAAACCCTCAACAGAATGCAGAGACAATACAGAATGGGATAAAAATTTGCAAATATTTGGCAAAAGGTTGACATCCAGAATATATAAGGAACTTTAAAAACTCAATAGCAAAAAGCAAACAACAATGACAAAAACAATCCAATTTAAAAATGGGCAATAGATCTAAATAGACATTTCTCAAAAAGAAAACATACAAATGGCCAATAAGTATATGAAAAACTGCAGAACACTACTAATCATTAGGGAAATGCTAATCAAAACCACAATGAGATATCACCTTACACTTGTTAAAATGGCTAATATAAAAAAGACTAAACATATTTGCTGGCAAAAATATCAGCAACTCTGAAAAAAACAGAATCACTACACAGTGTTGGTGGTAATGTAAATCAGTATAGCCACTATGGAAAACAGTGTGGAATTTCTCAAAAAACTAAAAACAGAAGTACCATCTGATCCAACTATAGCACTCCTGGGTGTATATCTGAAGGAAATGAAGTCAGCATATAAAATAGATACCTGCATACCTATCTTTACGCCATTACTGTTCATAATAGCCAAGTTATAGAATCAGCCTAGATGTCCACCAACAGATGAATAGATAAAGAAAATGTGGTACATGTACACAATGGAATGTTCTTCAGCCATAAAAAAGAATGAAATTACAGCATTTGCAGGAAAATGGATGGAACTGGGAATCCTCTTGTTAAAATAAGCCAGACACAGAAGTACAAGTACCACATGTTTACCCTCATATTGGGAAACTTAAATAAATGAATAAATAAATAAGGCCTGAAAGTACAGAGGAACTATTAGGGAAGAGGAAAGGGATGAAGGAAGGGGGAGAGAGGGACAAGCAAGAGAGGATAGTTGGGAGGGTGCATGTGACGAAAACACTATACATTCATGTATGGAAATGTCATAGTGAAACTCATCAATTTGTATAATTAATATCAGTTAATATTTATAATTTGAAAATAAGGTAAAATATTAATAAACTACTTCTTTTCATCTTAAAAAAGACTAAGATAACAAGTGTTGACAATTATGTGGAGAAAACTTTTGCATACTGTTGGTGGGAATGTAAATTAGCGTAGCCATTATAAAAAACAGTGGTTTTACAAAAAGAGAAAATGGTGGTTTCTCAAAAAATTAAAAACAAAACTACCATATGATCCACCAGTTCCATTACTTGTCATATATCTAAAGGAAATAAAATCAACATGTTGAAGAGCCGTCTGCACTCCCATGTTCATTGCAACACTCTTCACAACAACCAAGAAATGAAAAACAACCTGAGTGTTTATCAGCTAATGAATAGATAAATAAAATACAGTACATATACACAACAGAATATGATTTGGCCATAAGAGAGTGAAATCCTGTAATTTTCAATAACGTGGTTGGAACTGGATATCATTAGGTTATGTGAAATAAGACAGGCATAGAAAAACAAGTACCCCATGATCTAACTCATATATGGATTCTAAAAAATATTGATCTCATAGAAGTTGAGAATAAAATGGTAGTTACCAGAGTCTGGGGAAAGTAAGGAGGAGGGATTGAGAGAGGTTGTTCAGTGGGTACTAAGTTACAGTTAGATAGAAGCAAGAAGCTCTGGGGTAATATTGCACAGTAGGGTGACTATAGACAACAATTATATACTGTACCTTTAAAAAGCTAGAAAGTTTTAATCCTGAAGAAATGACAAATGTTTGAGCATATAAATGCTTAACCTGGTTTAAATATCATGTAATGTGTACATGTTTCAAACACCACATGGCATCCCATTAATATATACAACTGTTATGTTTTTGTGTATGAGTATAAAAAGAGCAAATTAAAAATTTTTAAATTAAGTTATATTTAAAGTAAAACACACACACACACACACACACACACACACACACACACACACACACCTGGTCCAGAAGTTGTAGGCACTGAATGAAGATCTAGGGGAAAATGGAGGCTTAGAGGTTATTCAGAACATATAAGCAACAATATGATGTGTGTAAGATACAAAATGACTGTAAGATACAAAATTCCATACTCCAAATGTCTCACAAGAATGTCTTGTGGCTCGCTCTAACAAGAAATATACAGAAAAGTTAATTCTAGAAAATGAATTTCAGCCTAATCAGTTAATTTCAGCCTAATCAGTTTACAAAGCCACCAGAGATGTATAACATGAATTTAATCATGAAGATATATTAGAATAATCTAATTTGGGAAACAATATACAAAATAATTATAATCTTCAAAAGTTTCAAGATCATAAAAGTTAGGGAACTAACTTTTGACTGAGGAACCATTTCACACTAAAAGGGAATAAAATTCAATTCAGTGTGTAATTCTGCTCTGAAAGATAATTGGCAGAATTTGAAGGGTCTGATGATTAAATAGTAATGATATATCAGTAATTTCTCAATAGTGATGATTTTCTTATAGTTTTATAGGATAATATCCTTTTGTAAGAAATACACACTTAAATATATAAGGAAATGGACACCTAGGTATTTGATAGTGAACAGGTGCAGATTAGCAAAATTATTCTAAAGAGTCCAGAAAAAATTTTTTTGTACTTGCCATCTATCTATTTATATTCTGTTCCTTTCTGATTGCTTTCATTTTTTTAAATTAGTAAAAAAAAATTTGTAGGGGTAAGGGAAAGATCTGCATTCTTGAAGAGTATAGTGGCCATACTCTGAAGGTCAGAGATGATGAGGGATACTACAAAGGAATTGGGTTCCATGTCTCAATTGGGATAAAAATGTGATCCCAAAGTGGTTACTGGCTGGTAGACAAGATAGGAACCAATACAACATTAATACATAGAGATATAAGATGTTTAATTCCACAAGAATATGTGGCAATGGCTAATTGATCATAATTTCTCTAGAAATAAAATATATGATTAGTCATATTGATAGATTTCAATGGTCAATTTTAGCTATGGACATTTCTGGATTAAGGGATAACCCAATAGTTGATACAGCATTATTTTTAAGTATATCTGTGAGATTCTTTCCAAAAAAGAAATTGTCATTTGAATCAGTGGACTACCAAAGATCTACCCTTACCAAATGTGGGTGAATGCCATCCAATTGTCTGAGAGCCTGGCTAGAACAAAAAGACATAGAAAAGGTGAATTTGCACTTTCTCACATGCTCTTTCACTCTGTCTCTGTCAATCTGTAACTTATGGAGCTGGAATACCTATATTCTCATGCTATTGGGCATAATAACTCAAGTCTTTGAACTTTACAACTTATACTGGTAGACCCCAGATTCTTGGGTCTTTGGTCTTAGACTGAGTCATGCTACCAGCTTCCCTGGTGCCCCAGCTTGAAGACGGCATGTCATAGAACTTCTCAGTCTCTATACACATATGAGTCAATTCTCCCAACATATTTCCTCTCATATTTCTATGTTTCTCTCTCTTCCCCCACCTCTGTCTCTCTATCTGACCTATTGGTTCTCTTTCTCTGGAAGACCTTTAATAATACACATGCACAAGAGGAAAATTTATAGGTCTACTAAGTAGAAGCCTAACTTCTTTTGATCACCCTAGAGGAATTTCATGGTCTCTTATACTGTTTCCAGTCCTAACCAGTTTACAAGCACAGAGCCCCTTGATCAAAGAAGGACCTTACAGTATAGCCATTAGATATGTACCAAATCTTCCCCTGAAGGTCTTGGGAAAGTTTATTAAGAAAAGTGCACTGGGGAAAGAGAAATACTCAGACTTCCTGGAAATTATTAGAAAACAGCTCTGCATATATGCTGATCCCTAAACACCTATCAGAGTAGGGTCCCATGGAGTATAGATGATAGAGTTTTTGTTTGAATATGTCTTAAAGCAGGACTAAGGACATATCCTATGGTTATTTCTCAAGATTAATTATATATGTTAGGAAAAACTTTCTTTTAATTGGCATAATTCCCAAATGAGAACTGGGCATGAAGCTCAGTGGTATAGCTCTTGCCTGGTATGTGTGAGGCCTGGGTTTGATCTCCAGCACCACAAGAAGAAAAAAAGAATTTTCAAATTAATTATCTGACCAATAGTGTGAGGAAAAATATTGTAGGAAGATTCAAGAGGAAGCACCTGCAACTGACCCACCCCTACTATGATAGTCAACCAAAAGCAGCATTCCCTGGGGAACCTTTGGAAATCAATGTCTTATCAAAAATTCTGAGGTGCTCTAAAGGCAATTTCTTTTTTTTACTTGTTCTATTTAGTTATACATGACAGCAGAATGCATTTTGATTCATTGTTCACAAATGGAGTACAATTTTTTTTTCTCTGTACATAATTTAGAGTCCCCCCATTTGTGAAATCATACATGTATACAGGGTAATGATGTTCATCTCATTCTACCATCTTTCCCACCCCCTGACCCCTTCCCTCCCCTCATTCCCTTCTGCCCAATCCAAAATTCCTCCATTCTTCCCTCCCCCCCACTTACGTATCAGCATCCACTTATCAGAAAAAACAGTCGGCCTTTGGTTTCTGGGATTGGCTTATCTCACTTAGCCTGATTTTCTCCAATTCCATCCTTTTACCTGCAAATGCCATAATTTCATTCTTCTTTAAGGTTGAGTCACATTCCATCGTGTATATATACCACAGTTTCTTTTTTTTTTTAAGTTGGGGATTCTCTGTATTAACATGTTTTATTAACAGCATGAAATTTACCCTGTTTTCTGAAAAATTTTATAGTGAGTCCAGATCAGGGGAAGGAATCCTCAATTTAGTTTTAGGTCCAGGCAACATGTTGGATGAACATAGAAGAATTTAGTTGTGGACAGTCACAGGGAAACCATCAACCTTGGGACAACTGAAGTAATTTACCCTGTCAATCTGGAACAAGCTTTGCTTAGTCAGATATGGCAGCTGTAAAGGCCAGAGGTCTTCTCCAGCCCATCACAACCTTGGACACTCAATGGGCAAGCCTCATAAAGTAGCCAGGAGGAAAGGAGGAAACAGGGAGATACATATTCAGATTCTGAGTTGACACAAGAGGGGAAGGAAGAGGCTCACGAACTCGCAAGTGTGTGAATGGGTCAAACTTTGCGGAATGCTACAAAAGAAGAGCTGTTGGTGAAATGGCATAAATAACATATAAGTAGTAACTTTTTATCATTTTTTTGCTTTTTTAATTTTTAAATTCCAGATATTTTATTAACAGCTACTACAAACAATAACATAGCTCAATTAGATTACCAATTAAAAAATCAACATATAAAAATCAGTAGTTTACATATATTCAATCTTTTGGAAGATTTAATGGAAGAAAAGATTTCATATATAACAGGAACAAAAATATATTAATATGTTTGTCAATAAAAATGTGAGACCTATTAAAAATTAAAATTAAGATGCCACTGAAGCCAAAAAATAGCCTTTCTACAAATAAAAGGACCATATTATTGTGTAAATTAATTTGTAAATTTAACAAAATCTCAATGAAAACTTAACAGTTTTAAGCTATATCATCTGATGCTAAATTTAGTGAAAAAATAAACATAGAAGTGGGACCAGCACTAAAACACATTAAGGTATTTTTAAAAGCTTAAATAATTTAAGAGTATCATGCTGGTCTTTTAGCAAAACAGAATGCCCAGAAGTAAGTACACTCAGATACATATAGAAATTCAATATATAAAGAGGACATCATCTCAAATCACTGGGAAAAAGAAGTAGACAATAAATATTATAGGAATAAGTAAAGTAATATCCCTGCCTTACCTCATATACCATGATAAATTCCATATGTACCAAAGATATTTTTCAATAATACAACCATTAAATAATAAGAAGAAAACTTGAAATTTTTTTCTTTACAAATCTGGAGTTAGCAAGAACTACCTAATCTTTCATGACTTAAAATCTCTAAGTCATAAATTATTTCACTGGTATTTTTTGATACATAAAAATCAATTATTTATGGAAAGAAGCATCCTATACAAACTTTTAAAAAAAGACAACTAAGGGAGATATTTACAGCTCATATCACAAAGTGCTATCCTTCCTAACATCAAAATCATAACCATTTCAAAACATAGAAGAAGGAAATAAAATTTGCTATTAATAAACAACAAGATAGTTAACTTCACTCATTAAAAAAGAGAAATGTAATTTAAAACTGCAGATGAAAGACAGTTTTCTCTCTCCATTGGAAAAAATCCAAAGTTAGCTAACATACTCTATTTTTTAAAATTTTTACAGACTTCGGTTTGATTCATTGTACACAAATGGGGTACAATTTTCCATTTCTATGGTTGTGCATGATGTACATTCATACCACTCCATGTAATCATACATGTACATAGGGTATTGATGGGACTGTGGAGGGGAAAGCATTTTTCATGCATTCTGACAGTGGTGTGTTGAAGTCACCCAGAATTATTGTATTGCAGTCTATTTGATTCCTGGAATTTTGGTTTTGAAATTGACTTGGTTTCTCCTTTGATTGGCTGTTACTTTAGGGTAATTCCTCCCTTTGTTGACCTACATTGCTGTTTTTCATTTCCTCCTCATGGAATATTTTGCTGAGGATATTCTATAGGGCAGGCTTTCTATTTGTGAATTCTTTTAGCTTGTGTTTATCATGGAAGGATTTTATTTCATCTTCAAATCTGAAGGTAAGTTTTTCTGGGCATAAGATTCTTGGTTGGCATCCATTTTCATTCAGTGCTTGGAATATGTTGTTCCAGGCCCTTCTTTCTTTTAGGGTCTGGGCTGAGAAATCTGCTGATATCCATATTGGTTTCCCCCTATATGTAATTTGTTTCTTTTCTCTCACAGTCTTTAAAATCCTATCTTTATTTTGTACATTAGGCATTTTCATTATAATGTGCCTTGGTGTGTATCTGTTGTAATTTTGTGCATTTGGTGTCCTGTAAGCCACTTGCAGTTGATGTTCCATTTCATTCTTCAGGTTTGGGAAATTTTCTCATATTATTTCATTGAATAGGTTGTTCATTCCTTTTGTTTGTAACTTGATGCCTTCCTCAATCCCAATAATTCTTAAATTTGATCTTTTCATGATATCCTATAGTTCTTGGAGGTTCTGTTCATGATTTCTTACCATCTTCTCTGTTTGGTCAACTTTATTTTCAAGATTCAATATTTTGTCTTCGTTGTCTGAGGTTCTGTCTTCCAAGTGATCTAATCTGTTGGTGATGCTTTCCATTGAGTTTTTTATTTGGTTTATTGTTTCCTTCATTGCAAGGATTTCTGTGTTTTTTTAGAATCTCTATCTCTGTGATGAAATGATCTTTTGCTTTCTGCAGCTTCTCTTTCAACTGTTTATTGGAGTGATCGTTCATTGCCTGCATTTGCTCTCTTATCTCATCCTTTGCTTCACAAATCATTTTAATTAAGTGAATTCTGAACTCCTTTTCTGACATTTCTTCTACCATGCTGTCATTAGATTCTATTAATATAGAATCTTGGTCTGTTTGTAACACTTTCTTCCCTTGTTTTTTCAGGTTGTTCACATATCTTCCCCTGTAGCAGTGCAGATCTGGGTTATTGCAGTTTCCCTCCTATAGGCTTATAGTGACCCTGAAGGTTTCCAAACCCTCTTCTTTAATGGGGAGATCAATATTAACAGCACCCAGTACTGAGGTGGACCTCAGGCTGTGGATGATGGATAGGTAAAAGGCAGGCAATGGGCAGGCAAGAGGCAGGCAAATGGGCAAGTGGCAGAAGATAAGCAGCAATCAATGAGAAATCTGCACTCAAAAATTAGTCAATATGCTGGGAGATTGCAGATGATTGAGGTGGAAAAATGGGGTAAATAGCAGAGGATTGATGAGCAGCAAAGATTGCCTCACAGAGAAACAGATTTTTCTCTGCTTGAAACCCAAGTTATGGAGCCACAAGGAGTGCAGCCTCCCTCTAGTCCACCATCTTGGATGTTCACTTTGTATACCACAGTTTCTTTGTCCATTCATGTATTGAAGGGCATCTAGGTTGGTCCCACAATTTAGCTATTGTGAACTGAGCTGCTATAAACATTGATGTGGCTGTGTTACTGTAGTATGCTGATTTTAAGTCCTTTGGGTATAAACTGAGGAGTGGGATAGCTGGGTCAAATGGTGGGTCCATTCCAAGTTTTCTGAGGAATCTCCACACCGCTTTCCAGAGTGGTTGCACCAATTTGCAACTCCACCGGCAATGTATGAGTGTGCCTTTTTCCCCACATCCTTGCCAACACCTACTATTGCTTGTATTTTTGATAATAGCCATTCTAATTGGAGTGAGATGAAATCTTAGGGTTAAGGTATACACACAATGGAATATTATTCAGCAATAAAGAATAATAAAATTATGACATTTGCAGGTAAATGCATGGAGTTGGAGAAGATCATGTTAAGTGAAATAAGCCAATCCCAAAAAACAAAAGGCCAAATGTTTTCTCTGATAAATGAATGCTGATACATAATGGGGGTGGGGATAAGGGAAGAATGGAGAAGTATTGGATTGTGTAGAGGGAAATGAGGGGAGGGGAGGAAAGATAGTGGAATGAGACAAATATGACCCTATGTATGAGTGCACAAATGATGTGACTCCACAGCGTGCACAGAGAAATGAAAAGATGTACCCCATTTGTGTACAATGAATCAATAATGCATTCTGTAAAAACAAAAATTAATGAATGAATGAATGAATTAAAGGTATTTTTAAAAAAGCACTATACTTTAAAAAAAAAAAAGTCATGTCTATTTCAGGCAAAGAAACCATACAGGGCTGGGAATATAGTGCAGTTGGTAGAGTGCTTGCTTTGTAAGCACAAGGCCCTGGGTTCAAACCCCAGCACTGCAACAACAACAAAAAAAATACAAAATGCCTGGTGTTATGTTTTGGATATAAGGTGATCCCACAAAATTTCCTATGTTAATTCTGGAATGTTCAGATGGAAATGATTAGATTATGAGAGTTGTAACCTAATTAGTCCTAGTTTGAATGGAAAATTGGGTGGTAACTGAAGGCAGGTGAGGCATGGCTGAGGGAGGTAGGTCACTAAGTACATGCCTTTGGGGAATATATCTTGTACCCTGGCTCCTACTTCACTCTTTCTGCCTCCTAGCCACCATGAGCTGAGTAGATTTCCTCTTGCATACCCTTATGCCATGCCCATCTACCATGATATTCTGCCTCACTTCAGGCCCAGAGCAGTGGAATCAACTGACCGTGGAATGAACCTCTGATACCATGCACCCAAAATAAACTTTTCCTCCTCTAACTGTCTTTGTCAGGTAGTTTGGTCACAACAACAAAAACTGACTAACACACCTGGAAAACCCCAATAGGAAATCACTGTGAAGATCACTATGGTTTATGAGTAAGGACATGCTTTCCTCTGTTGACAACTATTCCCCATTTGAAAAATGGCTACTGATTTACTACTGGGTCCTGGTAGAGATTGAACACCTGATCATGGGACACAAAGTAGCTACATAGCCCAAATTTGTTTTCATGAACTGAATGCTACCTGATCCCACAAACCATAAAATTGCTCACACAAAGCAGTATTTTATTCTTTTTCTTTTTTAACCCTTTGTTTATTTTTATTTATTCATGTTTTGTACAGAAATGGGGTGCAACTTTTCATTTGTATGGTTGTACACAATGTAGATTCACACCATTCATGTAATCATACATATACATAGGGTAATAATGTCTGTCTCAGTCTACTATCTTTCCTTCTCCCACCGCAAAGCAGTATTTTATTAAAGGTGAAAGTAGAGAAAGAACTGGTAAAGATAATTTTAAAATAATCAAAGTCCCTGGAAATTTTTCTAAGGTCAAACAACAAATGCAAAAACATTTCTTCAAGAAAATCTATTAACATTCAGTAAGAACAAGAATCTATGGCAGGTCAGCAAAACTCATGCCCTCCTTCCCTATCCCCCAGATGGATTAATGGAAGTTCCATTCCAAAATAATGTGGTCAAGAAGGTCTTTCTCACTTCTAAACTATAAATCAAAGGTTACCATATCTCCTTGGGAAATGCAGGTCACAAGCATTTCTCATCTCCTCTTTCCCCATGTTTAAGAAACTAAATTTCTGATGAATACCACTGAGAGGTTGAGGATCCTTTTTTTTTTTTCATGTAGCTCCAACTTACAGAAGCCCTATGCCAGGTGTGCCAGGCCAAGAGTATTGGAGCCCCAATTGTCCTTGCTGCAACTCATTCAAAACATAGAGGCTATGTGTCAGAAAATGCAAGTTGATATCATCAGAAGCTACTGCACACACCCAGTAAACAGAGAATGGCTCAGAGAGTTTTACTAGGGAAAGAAAGGCAGCCTATAAGAACAAGGAGCTCCAAACCTCTCCCCATAGGAACTAATGTTATTTGAAACAGCATGGGGGGAGGGGAGTTCAAACCTAACAGTACTCTTAGAAACAGTGGGCATGTTGGTAATAAGCAATTAAGCAGAAGTGTTAATTCTATGTGAACAAGGTAAACTGTAGACCAGTCAATTTACCAGCTTGAACCAAGGGTAGATAAACCTACAATTAGATACCTGAGGGATCAGAAAAAACTTCAATCATCAAATACTAGCCCAGAAAGAGGCTCAAATTAATTGGATTAAGGCACAAAGCAAATTATATAAACCAAAATTAGAGGAACCTAAAAACTGGATGTGATATCAACAGAAGTAGAGAGCTCAAGAGATAGATTCAAGAGACTGACATTCAAAGACAAACCTGATGAAATCACTGTCTTTCCAGAGAGATGGTGGTATACTCAAGACTACACCTCTGACCAGCAAAATCAAAGGTTCCATACTGCACAGAAAAACATTTCACTAATAGTCTAACCAAGCTACTCAACAACTAAACAAGCAAGCAACAGAAAGAAACCACAGATATGAGAGGAAATCAATATCCAGACTTACTATAACATATTACCTAAAATTGAAACAGCTTGAAGTTGGAGCTCCCTCTACAATTGAGAGTAAGTTCCTTATATTGAGAGTAAATTCTGGAGACTGTCCCCCCTGACCTTAGTTATACAAATAAAACAAAATGAAGCTGGGTGCAATGACACACACCTATATTCCCAGCAACATGGAAGGATATTTTAAGCAAAACATTTCTTCTACCTTCCTTCAAAGCTGACTTTGAATAAAATCTATTTTCATATAATTTTTTTAAAAAAATTGTATTTGTTCTTTTTAGTTATACATGACAGAAGAATTCATTTTGACATAATTGGACAAGCATAGGATATATGTTATTCTAGTTAAGACTCCATTCTTATGGATATACATGAGGGTAGGATTCACTATGGTGTGTTCATATAAGTATATAGGAAAATTATTTTGGATTCAATCCACTGTCCTTCATTTTCTGATCACCCCTCCCTTTCCTCCATTCTCCTTTGTCTAATCTACTGAATATTTAATCTTCCCCTCTCCCCTTTATCATGGTTAGCTTCCACATATCAGAGAAAACATTCAACCTTTGGTTTGGGGGGACTGGCTTACTTAACTTAGCATGATAATCTCTAGGTCCATCCATTTACTTGCAAATGTCATGAAGTTCTTCTTATACTGGTTGAGTAATACTCCATTGTGTATATATACCACAATCTCTTTATCCATTCATCTGTTGAAGGGCACCTAGGTTTGTTCCATAGCTTAGCTATTGTGAATTAAACTGCTATAAACATTGATGTGTCTCTGTCACTGTAATATGCTGATTTTAACTCTTTGGGATATAAACTGAGAAGAGGGATACTTGGCTCAAATTGTGGTTCCATTCCTAGTTTTTTGAGGAATCTCCATACTCCTTTCCAGAGTGGCTGCACCAATTAGCAATTTCACTAGTAATGTTTGAGTGTATCTTTTTCCCCACTTCCTTGCCAACATTTAATGTTGCTTGTATTCTTGATAATTGGCATTCTGACTAGAGTGATGTGAAATCTCAGTATAGTTTTTTGGGTTTTTTTTACTTTTAAATATGGAATACTTCATGAATTTGTATGTCATTCTTGCACAGTGGCCATGCTAATCTTCTCTGTATCATTCCAATTTTAGTATACGTGCTGCAGAAGTGAGAACTCAGTGTAATTTTAATTTGCATTTCTTTAATTGCTAGGCATTAAACATTTTTCATATATTTGTTAGCTGTATTTCTTCTTCTGAGAAGTGCCTGTTCAGTTCCTTTGCCCACTTAACTGATTGGGTTATTTGATGATGTTCTTCACAGAAATAGAAAAGCAGTCATGAAATTCATCTGGAAAAAAAAGAGGCCCAGAATAGCCAAAGCAATCCTTAGCAAGAAGAGTGAAGCAGGAGATATCACAATACCAGACCTTAAATTATACTACAGAGCTATAGTAACAAAAACAGCATGGTATTGGCACCAAAATAGACAGGTAGATCAATGGTATAGAATAGAGGACACAGAGACAAACCCACAAAAATACAGGTATCTCATACTTGACAAAGGAGGCAAAAACATACAATGGAGAAAAGATAGCCTCTTCAACAAACGGTGCTGGGAAAACTGGAAATCCATATGCAGCAAAATGAAACTAAACCCGTATCTCTCACCCTGTACAAAACTCAACTCAAAGTGGATCAAGGACCTAGGAATTAAGCCAGAGACCCTGCACCTAATAGAAGAAAAAGTAGGTCCCAATCTTCATCATGTGGGCCTAGGACCAGATTTCCTTAACATGACTCCCAAAGCACAAGAAATAAAAGCAGGAATCAATAAGTGGGATGGGTTCAAACTAAAAAGCTTCTTCTCATCAAAGGAAACAATCAATAGTGTGAAGAGAGAGCCTAGAGAGTGGGAGAAAATCTTTACCACCAACACATCAGATAGAGCACCAATCTCTAGGATATATAAAGAACTTTAAAAACTTAACACACACACACACACACAAAAAACAATCAATAAATGGGCAAAGGAACTAAACAGACACTTCCTACAAATTTGACTATTAATATTTGTGGAGCAGTGAGCAGTATAGCCTAGTCTCTTCCCCTAAGCAATATTAGTGCCACCCAGTAACAAAATACTCATTTTTCAATAAAAAAATTATGAGAAATGCAAAAAAGGAAGGAAAGAGTGACCCATATACAGGAAAAAATCAGGAAAGAAACTTCCTGAGAGAGTGACTAGATGTTGCATTTAACAGACTAAAACTTTGAAGTTAGCATTATATGTTTAAAGAACACAAGGGAATTGTGCTTAAAGAAATAAAGAAAGGTATGATGATAACATAGCATCAAATAGAGAATAGCACTGGAGAAATGAGAATTATAGAAAATGAACCAAGTAGAAATTATGGAGTCAAAAGTACAATAACCTAAATAAATAATTCACCAGAGGGGCTCAACAATAGTTTCATATGACAAAAAAAAAAAAATCAGAAAACCTGAAGACAGCTTGATCTCAGGAAATCTCCAAGTGAACTTTAAGTGAAGCTGCACTCAATGCAAATTCCAAGTGAGTCTCAGTAAACTCCAAATATGATAAGTTAAAAATTGCTCACACCAAGACACATCATGGTAAAAACATTGAAAGTGAAAAACAAAAAGAAAATCTTGCAAGAGAAAACCAATTTATCATGTTCATTGGAAACCAAAAAATTAATAGCTGACTTCTCATACAAAACAATGAAGGCTAAAATAGTGTAAGATAACATGTTCAAAGTGCTAAATGAGAAACATCTGTCACCCACTAATCATATCTTAGCACAATTATCCTTCAAATGAAGGGGAAATACATTCCAAGATAAAGAAAACTGAGAATTCATTTCTAGCAACCACACCTTATAAGAAATATTAAAGAAATTACATTAGGCTGAAAGCAAGTGACCCCAGATCGTAATTTGAAAACACCCCAAAAAAATTACTGATGAAGGCAACAATGTGATTATAAAACAGAATATAAATAATTTCTTCTTCTATCTTACTAAAGGCAACTATATAAAAAATTTGCATATAATTGTATCGTTGGTCTATTATGCATAGTAATGTAACATATATGATAACAGTACAAAGGAGGTGGGAGGAGAAAAGCTCCCCTGGATTAAGGAAATAACACTAGATTATAACTGAAATCCACAGGAAAAAGTAAAGGCAATCAGAAATCGCAAATAAGAAGGTTAATATCATAAATTTATAAATACATAATCTTTCTTTTCTCAGCTTCTTTAGTGAACATAAAATTATGTAAACTAATAACTATAACAATGTACTCTTGAGTTTGTAACATATATAAATGTAATATTATAATAATAGCATTGAAAGAGAAAAAAGGAAATAGAGCTATATAGGAGTAATGTTTCAATATCTTACTTAGTAGATTAGTATAAATCTAAAATAGACTCTGATAGATTCACATATATGTATTAAGTAATAGAGTAACACTGAGAAAAGATCCCCAAAACATAGTAAAAATTTTTAAAGGAATTAAAATGGTACATTAGATATATTCATAAAATATAAAAGAAAGCAATAAAGAAGTAGTATGGTAACAAAACCACGCAAGACTTGAAAAACACAAAATTTCAAGTGGTGGAAAAAATCCAAATATATCAATCATAAGAGTAAATATGGGTAGAACAATCAATCTAATCAAACAGCACATATTGTCAAATTGGATAGAAATAGGTTCAACTACATGACATGCAGAGGAGACAGTCTTTAGATTCAAAGACATATATAGCTTGAAAGTAAGGAATGGAAAAAGATGATATCATTCAAACAGCAACCACAAGAAAGTTGGAGTAATGATATTAATACCAGAAACAAGCAAACTTTAAAACAAACAAAAAAGTCTCTAGGGGGAAAAGAATAATTTAACAATAATCAAATGATCAGTCCACCAGTAAAAGACAATAATCATAAACATGTGTGGATCTAACTAAATTAGATAAGGCAAAATATGATAGAAATGAAAGGATAAATACACAATTAAATGATAGACTTCAATACCCCAACACAAATAATGGAACTTAACCTAAAAATAGATGGATTATAATTGTTGGACACTGCAATGTCCCACTTTTAAAAATGGGTATAACTAGTCAGATGATCAGCAAGGAAAGAGAAAACTTGAACATTATAAACCTCTTAGACCTAACAGATATCTATATAACACTACACCCAACAACAGCAGAGCTCACCTCAAGTATACATAGAATATTCTCTAGGATAGACCATACTCTAGGCCAGAAAACAATCCTCAATATATTTGAAAGAATTGAAATCATAAAAGTATGTTCTTTTATTTAAAAAAAGTAAAATAATTACAGAATAAGTGTGGAAATTTATCAAATATGTGCAAATTAAACAACAGAATCCTAAATAACTATTGGAAGAACGAAGGCATAAAGAAATTAGAAAATACTTTAAGATTAAAAAAATGAAGAGACACATTATGCCAAAACTTATGGGATACAGCTAGAGCACTTCATAGAGGGAAAATTTATAGTGTACATGTCTCCACTAAAAAAGATCTCAAACCAAAACCATAATACATCAATATTAAGACACTGGAAAAAGAAAAAAAATACTGAATCTAAAGAAAATAGAAGAGAATAAATAAAGATTAGGTGGAAATAAATGGCATACAGAATATAAAAACAATAAGGAAAACCAATCAAGAAAAAAGGAATTTTTAAAAAGATTGATAAAATTAATACACATTTAACTACAGCAATAAGACAAAAATCTAAGAGACCCACATTTCTAAAATCAGGAATTATAGGTGTGCAATGGCACACACCTGTAATCCCAGCGACTCCAGAGGCTAAGGAAGAAGGATTCCAAGTTTGAGACCAGCCTCAGGAACTTAGATAGACCCTGTCTCAAAAAATAAAAAAAAAAACTGGGGTTGTGACTCAGTGGTAAAGAGCTCCTGGGTTCAATCCCCACCACCAAAAAAATAAAAATCAGGAACTATAGAGGGAAAATCACTGCTGATGATATGACAGAAATAAAAAGAATTAGAGAATATTATGAAAAAGTCTCTGCCAAAAAAATATGTAAACTAGAAGAAATGAACCATCTTACTTTGGTAGTAAGACAACTACCAAAACTGACTCAAAAAGAACTTGAAAATCTGAATAGCACATTAAGACATTAAGTCAGAATTTTAAAACTACCTATAGAGAAAAACCCATGTCCAGATAGCTTCATTGGTAAGTTCCACCAAAAATTTAAAGGATTAATATAAATTATTTGCAATATATTCTTAAAAATGAAAGAGAAGGGAACAATTTGTAGCTCATTCTTTGTGACTGGTATTATCGTGATACCAAAACCAAAGATTTCATAAAAAATGAAAAACTGATAAAACAATTATCACTAGTGAATACAGATACATAACTCCTCAACAAAATACCGGCACATGGCTGTTCATAGCTCCCTGTTGTACAGAGCTCCCTATCTACCAACATGACCACCCACCATCACTGAACCACCTGCCACTACTGCCCCATCTCCCTATGCATCTGTCTCCATCTTGGGACAATGTAGCTGCCACCATAGCCACCTCGATATGGTAGCCTCCACCTTGGGATACCAGACAGGGCCTGAAGGTAGCTGCCTATCACAGCACCACCCACCACAGTATTGCATCTCTGAACATGGCCACCAACCATCACTGCACAGTCCACCCTCACTGACCCATTTCTGAAAGTGGTCACCTCCATCTTGGGACTCCTCCATGGCCCTCTTGGGTTACCACTGCTACCTCCATCGCCATCTCAAGTTGTAGCAGCCTCCAGCTTGGGACACCAGCCAGGGCCTGCAAACCCAGCATCAAGGTACCCACTGCTATAGCCACCACCATCTAGGGACACAGCCACTTCGATCCAGCGACACCAGCCAAGGCCTGGAAGACCATCATCAAGGTCACTGCAGTCTTGGTAACACCTGGTACATGTGCTAATAGCCACCATCTTGCTGCAGAGGCAGGAGAGAGCCTTGCACAGTGCCTTGCACGGGATCAGAAGATAGGAACACGGTGTGAGGGCATCTTGCTCTCAGCCTGAACAGCCAACCAGTCTGGCATCCACTGAAACCACCCAGAAAATCACTCTGGATGCAGGAACTCACAAAAGAGATTTTATTAAGCAGACAAGCAGAGTGTCTGCCCGAGAGAGAGAGAGAGAGAGAGAGAGAGAGAGAGAGAGAGAATGGCAGGGGAGCTATTCTTAAGTATTGGAAGTTCGCAGGCTAAAAACAATTGGACCAATGCTGATGAGGAAGTTCGTGGGCTATCGATCTAGGTTGTAAAATGCTGTGGGGAGGCCAGAATAATGGCGGCAACAAAATGGCAGGGGAGAAATGGCTGCAGCCTTGTTAACCCATAATCCCTTCACCCACCAGGTTTCCAGGGCCAACTCAGGCCAGCACCAGCCAGGTTCCCAACTCCCTCCCTAATACAGTATCCAATGATCCCCTGGTCCCACCAATTTGACAATCAACAGGCCCTCTGGCTCCCTAATCCCCAGTCTCCCAACCCCTCCCTAGCCACCAGTCTGGCCCAGCGCTTGCAGCTACATGGCCAGCCCACAACTCTCAACACCTGGTCCTGATCTGCCCGATACAAAACACCTCTCCAGGAGAGGCACACAGGTCCCCATGCTCAGCCATCAGGACCTCTGGAGAGAGAGGTGCCTGATTGGGAAGTCAAAAGGGTGAGGGTAGGAGAGATATTGTTTACAAACTAAATTAGAGACCAGAAATTATGGGTTCTACAAGTGACATAAGGGTCTAAGATTGGCTCCTATATCATATGAGTGGACCCCAAAGGAGATTCCTGGGGTGCAGTCTTCAAACAGGGACTGGTAATTGCTATATACCCTGCCTCCAGGAGTTCTATCTCCAACACTAAGCCTTCCACCCTAGTAACCCTCACCTTCCCTGAGGATGAGGATAACAGAAAACTCCACACAGATAATGAGAAGGCAGATAAACTATTGAACTCCAACAGAAACAATTGTTCAATTTTCCTTGGAGATTTTTTTCTTTTCTTTTCTTTTCCCACTCTCATATGCCCACCAGTTTTGAAACCAAGTACTTTTCATGCATCAGACTATTGAGGACTGGGATGTCAAAATATTATATTACAGTTTTTTTTTGTATGGACTTTTATTTTTACATTTTTTATTTTTATTTTTATTTCTTTTTTCTTATTTTTTGTTTTTTGTTTTTTGTTTTGTTTTTGGGTATTGGGGATTGAACTCAGGGGCACTTGACCACTGAGTCACATCCCCAGCCCTATTTTGTATTTTATTTAGAGACAGGGTCTCATTGCGTTTCTTAGTGCCTCACTTTTGCTGAGGCTGGCTTTGAACTTGTGATCCTCTTGCCTCAGCCTCCTGAGCTGCTGGGATTACAGGCACGCACCACTGCACCAGACTTATTTTTTATTTTATTTTACTTATTTATTTATTTTATTTTCACTCTATTTTCCTCTCACTTATCTGTTTCCCTAGATTCTCTTTCTCTCATTTCTTCTAACAGCCAACTTCTATTGATTCCTCTTTCACACTTCCTTTGATCTAATACTTCTATCTTTTCCCCCTACTTCATAAACATCACCTCCTACACCACCCCTATTCTCTCTTTCTCTACCATTAGAAATTGTAGATCCTTTTGCAAACCTACTATTTATATTGTAGATGGTAATTGAACACATGATTTCTGTTTATTGGGACAAAACTATAAATTTCTTAATAGGAGCTATTTGGCTTAACGCTGCATATCGTTTGCACTGGGTGCTGTTAATATTGATCTCCCCTTTAAAGGTGAGGTATTGGAAACGTGTAGAGGTACTAGAAGTCTATAGGTTAAAAACTATAATACCTCAGATCCACACTGCTAGATGGTAAGACACACAAACAACATGATAAAATAAGGGAAGAAAGTGCCCCAAACAAACCAAGATGCTACAATAACAGAATCCATTGACAACACCGTAGAAGAAATGTCAGAGAAGATGTTCATAATGTACATAGTTAAACTAATCTGGAAAGTAAAGGATGATGTAAGAGAACAAATACAGGAAGCAAAAGATTGCTTCAATAAAGAGATTCTAAAGAACAAAACAGAAATCCTTGAAATGAAGGAAACAACAAACCAAATTAAAAATTCAATAGAAAGTATCAACAACAGACTAGATCACTTGGAAGACAGAACTCAGGCAATGAAGACAAAATATATAATCTTGAAAATACAGTTGACCACACAGTGAAGATGGTGAGAAACAATGAACAGAACTTCCAAGGAACTGAGCAGACACTTCACAGAATAAGATACACAATTGATCAACAAGTACAAAAGATTTCATCTTGTTCCAATCAGAATTGCAATTATCAAGACTACAAGCAACAATAAGTGTTGGTGAGGATGTGGGAGGAAAGGTACACTCTTACATTGCTGGTGAGACTACAAATTGGTGTAACCACTGTGGAAAGCAGTATGGAGATTCTTCAGAAAACTTGGAATGGAACCACAATTGCTTTATACTCAAAGGACTTAAAATCAGCATACTACAGTGACACAGCCACATCAATGTTTATAGCAGCTCAATTCACAATAGCTAGACTGTGGAACCAACCTAGATGCCCTTCAATTAAATGAACAGATAAAGAAAATGTGGTGTATATATAAAATTTAATATTACTTGGTCTTAAAGAAGAATGAAATTATAGCATCTGCAGGTAAATGGATGGAGTCAGAGAATATCATGCTAAGCGAAATAAGCCAATCCCAAAAAACCAAAGGCCAAAAGTTTTCTCTGATATGTGGATGCTGATCCATAACATTGGAGGATAGGGAAGAGTGGAGGAACTTTGGATTGGGCAGAGGGGAATGAAGGGAAGGGAGAGGGCGTGGGGGTAGGAAGGGTGGTGGAAAGAGACAGACATTATTACCCTACGTACATGTACGACTGCACAAAAGATGTGACTCTGCATTCTGTACAGCCAGAGAAATGAGAGGTTGTGCTCCATTTGTGTACAATGAGTTGAAATGCGTTCTGCTGTCATGTATAACTAATTAGAACAAATAAAACAACTAGCACATGAAACCAGCTAGATAAAAAAGAACTATATACCGTGACCAAGTAATACAAGATTAGTTTAACACCAGAAAATTAATTAATGCAATACACTGTACCAAGAGAAGTAAACCACAAGAACTATATGATCACAACAATAGATGCAGAAAAGGGATTTGGCAGAATTCATCCCCCCTTCATGAAAAAAAGCACTCAACAAATTAGGAATAGAAGGGAGTTTCCTCAACCTGATAAAGAATATCTGTGAAAACCCATAGCTAACATAATATTTAATGATGAAAATTTAAGAATGAAATTTGGCATTTGCCAGTAAATGGATGAAAATGAGGAATATCATGCTAGGTGAAATAAGCCAAACTCAGAAATTCAAATGTCAAATAAACTTTACTCTCATATGCAAAAGCTAGAGAAAAATAAAGGAAAGAGGGAGGGAAGGATAATATAACATAAAGAACCAATCAAATACAAATTAATAAACAAGTAAAAAGAAGCCTAGTAGAGTAGAAGGAAAACAAGAGAGGGGAGAGAAGACGGGAGGGAAAAGGGGGAAGGAAAAGTGGGAATCATGAACTGAAATTGATTTCCAAACACGTATGACTTTGGATGAGCACAACTACTATGTATAACCATAAGTCTCTAATAAAACCAAAAAAAAAAAAAAGAAAAATTGGATGCTTTCCCTCTAAGATTGGAAACAGGACAGGAAAGCTATATGTGCCACTTCTATTCAACAATGTACTGGATTTGTAGCCAGGACATTTAGGCTAGACAAATAAATAAAAGAACATGTTTTGAAACAAACAATCTCTATTCATAAATGGCATGATCTCATTACAAAAAAATTCTAAGAAATCAAAAAACAGCACTTATAAGTGAGTTCAACAAGATTGCAAGATACAAGAGATCAATGCATAAAGGTAAATTGTGTTTTGACACATTAGCAGTGAATGGTACAAAAGTGGAGAAAACAAAAGAAGAAAACAATTCCATCTACAAAAGCAACAAAAATAATTCAATACTCATGGATAAATTTAACAAAAGAAATACAAAACCTTTTCTCTAAAAACTATAAAATATTGTGAAAATTAATTAAGGAATATCCAAATAACTGGAAACATATCTGTGATAAGGAAAATAATATACGTGGTAGGCCTCTGTATGATTTGAATCTGATTTGAATGTGTCCCCCAAGGGTTCCTTTATTGTAAGCTTTGTCCCTAGTGTGTCAGTGCCAAGAGGTTGTGGAACCTTTAAAAGATGAGGCCTAGTGGTTAGTCCTTAAAGTCTTACAGGTACTCCCCTTGGAAAGAACTAAAGTAGCCCTCATGGAATCCCTGAGCCCTTACAAGAGTGAGTTATTATATGCATGAGCCAACTTCCTGAATCAGTCTCTGTCTTCCTATTTGGCAAGTTGATCTCTTCCTCTTGCACACACTTAACCATAAATCATGAGGTCCTCACCAGAGCTGAGCTGATGCTAGTGTGGTACCATTGAATTTTCATAAGAAAATGAAACAAATTCTTTTCTTTATAAACTTAGCCTACCCTAGATTATATGGTTTGGATATGGAATGTCCCCTAAATTTTCATATGCTAAGAGGTGGAGCTTTGGGGAAGTGATTAGATCATGAGAGCTCTGACCACATTGGTGGATTAATCCAATGACAGCTGAATGGACTGCTGGGAGGTGGGACCTAGTTGGAGGAAGTAGGTTACTGGGTGTATGACCTGGACTATGTTCATGACCCTGGCCCCTTTCTTCTTCCCTTCCCTTTCCTTTCCTTCCCTCTCTCCTCTCTTCTCTCTTCTCTCTCTCTCTCCCACCTTCCAGGCTGCCATGAGGTGAATGAGGCTGCTTTCCTTCATCACATACTTCCACCATGATGTCTCTGCTTTGGAACCAGAAGATCATGGACTAAATCCTCTGAAACTATGAGTCAAAATAAATCTTTCCTCCTCTTGTTTTTCTTGCCAATTGTTTTGGTTGCAGCAACAAAAAGCTAACACACCAGCAATGAAAAGGTAGCTAACATAACATAGTAATGAAAAACATACTAATACAGCCCCTGAAAATGTCCAAAGCTCAATTTCAAAAGCCTGCAAATATGGTATCATACATAAAAATGGAACTTTGAAGATATGGACAGGATAAGAATTTTGAGATGGGAAAATTATTCTGGATATCTAAGTGGACCCAATATAATCACAAGGTGTCTTTATAAGAGGGAGGCAAAAGTGTGAGAGTCAAATATAGGAATAAGAAGATGCCAAACTACTGACTTGAAGAATAGACTAAGGTGCATAAGCCATGAACCATGAGGAATGGAAGCATTTCCTAATAACTAGAAAAGGCAAAGTAATGGATTCTTTCCCTTCATGTTTTCAACCCAGTGAAACCCATTTTAAACTTTCTGACCTGCAGTACTCTGCAATAATAAATTTATATCACTATATTTGTAGAAATGTGTTATATCAGCAACAGCACACAGATTTAACAACCCATGTTCATGGATCAGACCTAACATTGTTAATACAGCAACACTTCCCAAATTTAATTCAATCTCTGTCAAATTACCAGCTATCTTCTGGGAAGAAACCGACAAACTGACTCTAACATTCATATGGAAATTCAATGAAACCAAAATATCCAAAATAATCTTGGAAAAGATCAAAATTGAGGACTCACATTTCCAGATTTTAAAGCTCACTACAAACCTACAGAATTTCGACAGTATGGTACTGGCATAAAGACACACATACAGATTAATAGATACCAAAAAATTCAATGGAAAAACACTAGTCCTTCTGACAAATGATGCTAGTACAATTGTATATCTGGAGGAAAAACATTAAATGAAACCCCACACATTAATAAAATTAAGTCAAATTAGTCAAATATATATAAAAGCCAAAACACCTAAATGTTTCAAAGACAACATAAAGATAAATGTTACTTCTAGATCAGATCATGGTTTCTTGTACATGACACCAAAAGCCCAAGCAACAAAAAATAATGTATAAATTAGAATCCATCAAATTTTAAAACTTTGTGCTTCAAGAAAGTGGAAAAACAACACTTTCAATTATTGTATTATTCAGTTCCCAAATTTACATCTGGTTCTGATGAAGTTTCTATCTGCTATCATTCTCATTTTGTTCATGCATCATTTCCCATTTTATTGGCTGTCTGTGCTCTCTTTTAATTCATATTGAGGGTTCTTATAATGGTCATTTTAAATTATTTGTGTGGTAATTCATATATCTCTGTTTCTTTAGGGTCAGTTTCCAGATACTTAGTTTGTTCTTTTAATGGTCATATCTCCCTGTTCTTCTTTATGCCTCATTATCTTCTGCTGGGACTTCAGCATTCAAAAATCAGCCACTTCCCAGTCTTTGGAGTCTGATCTCATGCAGAGAGGATTTTCTTCAGTCTGACTGGAGATTCTGGAGACCTCTCAAGCTTTTCCTGGAGATCCATTTTCTCTGTTCTGCATGTAATCTAATTCAAGAGATTTGCAGTTTTATACTCACGTGCTCACCCTGGTGTCCATCTTTAGTACTGCAGTTTATTAGACTGCTGGTCTAATTAACTGCAGCACTGCGGCTCTACCTAGTGTCTATATATGGTACTGCATACCCTGGTGCATATTGATTTTTGTTCATAGAAGGCCCCAGTGTGGCTTGCCATTCTTGTCAGCACTTAGCTTTAGGCAAAACAGCAACTAGTCTGTCTGGCAGCCCCTGAAAAAGTCAGAATGTTGGATGTATGTTCGACTCTTCTCTTTCCCTACTTAGGAAAAACTAAAGAGTTGGGAATTTTCTCCCACTTGCACTTGCTGTTCTAGAAGGGGCTCTGGTGAGTGAGTGTCACAAATTTTCCTCCAGTGTTTGGCTCCCTGTTGGCCTGGGATGCAGGGATATCTTAACTGGTTTCTTTTTGAAAAAATAGTTTTTAGTTGTAAATGGACACAATACATTTTTGTGTTTATTTATTTTTATGTGGTGCTGAGGATGGAATCCAGTGTCTCATATGTGCTAGGCAAGTGCTCTACCACTGAGCTACAACCCCAGCTCATAACTGGTTTCTTAAAGGTTATTGACCCATGTATTGTTATTATGGGGAAAGTAAGATCTGGTGCTTCCTATTCTGCCATCTTACTGTCACACCCCTAAATCTAACTTTCTTTTTTTTTAATGACTTTCTTAAGTTACATAAAATATGCAATTCATCTTTTAAGGTATATAATTTAACGGTTTTTTCATAGATTCACAGCTATGTGCACCTACCACCACATTAAATTTTAGAACATTTACTTCACCTCAAACAGAAACTCTGTACCACTTAATTATCATTCCCTTTTCATCTCTACTCTCCCAATCCCTAAACAACCATTAATTTACCTTCTGTTTCTATAGATTTCTCTATCCAGGACATTTCTTTTTCTTATTTGTTCTTTTTAGTTATACATGACAGTAGAATATATTCTGACATATCATACATACATGGAGTGTAATTTCACATTCTTGTGGTTGTACATGACATGGAGTTAGACTGGTTATATATTCATATATGAACATAGGGAACTAATGTCTGATTCATTATACTGCCTTTTCCATTCCCTTCCCCCTCCCTTCCCTTCATTCCCCCTGTCCCAATCTAGTGAACCTCTACTCCTCCCTGTCCCCCACCACCTATTTTGAGTCAGCATCCACATATCAGAGAGAATATTTTGCTTTTGATTTTGAGGGATTGGCTTATTTCACTTAGCATGTTAGCTTCCAGTTCCATTCATTTACCAGCAAATGCCACAATTTCATTCTTCTTTATGGCTGAGTAATATCCCATTGTGTTTATGTATCACATTTTCTTTAGCAATTCATCTATTGAAGGGCACCTAGGTTGGTTCAATAGTTTAGATATTGTGAATTGAGCTGCTATAAACATTGATGTGGCTGCATCACTGTAGTATGCTGATTTTAAGTCCTTTGGGTATAGGCCAAGGAGTGGGATAACTGGGTCAAATGGTTGTTCCATTCTGAGTTTTTTAAGGAATCTCCACAGTGCTTTCCAGAGTGGTTGCACCAATTTGCAGTCTTACCAGCAATGTACGAGTGTACCTGTTTCCCCACATCCTGGCCAACATTTCCTCTTGCTTGTATTCTTGATCATTTCCATTCTCATTGGAGTGAGATGAAATCTCAGTGTAGTTTTAATTTGCATTTCTCTAATTACTAGTGATGGTGAATATGTTTTCATATATTTACTTACCATTTGTATTTCTTCTCCTGTGAAGTGTCTGTTCAGTTCCTTTGCCCATTTATTAATTGAGGTGTTTTTGGGGGGATGGGTTTTTTTGGTGATAAGTTTTTTGAGTTCTTTATGTATGCTGGAGATTAATGCTCTCTCTGAGGTGCAAGTGGCCAAGATTTTCTCCCATTCCCTAGGCTCTCTGTTTACATTATTGGTTATTTCCTTTGCTGCGAAGAAGCTTTGTAGTTTGATACCATCTCATCTATTCATTCTTGATTTTACTTCTTATGTTTTAGGAGTCTTGTTGAGGAAGTTCGTTCCTAAGCTGACATGATGGAGATTTGAGCTGACTTTCCCTCCTAGTAAGCAAAGGGTCTCTGGTCTGATGCCTAAGTCCTTGATCCACTTTGAGCTGAGTTTTGTGTAACATGAGAGGTAAGAGTTAAATTTCCTTCTACTATTCTACTATGTATGGATTTCCAGTTTTGAAGAGGCTATCTTTTCTCCAATATTTTTTTAATTTATTTTTTAATTTTAGGTCATTGTACACAAATGGAGTACAACTATCATTTTCTGGTTGTACACAAAGTAGAATCATACAATTTGCATATTTATACAAATACGTGGGGTATAGATGTTTGTCTCATTCTATTATCTTTCTTTCTCCCTTTCCTACCTACCCCTAATTTTCTTTTCTTTTCTTTTTTTTTTTTTTTTTTTTTTGGAACCAGGGATTGAACTCAAGGGGCACGCAGCCACTGAGCCACATCCCCAGCCTATTTTATATTTTATTTAGAGACAGGGTCTCACTGAGTTGCTTACCACCTTGCCCATGCTGAGGCTGGCTTTGAACCCGTGATCCTCCTGCCTCAGCTTCCCGAGCCGCAGGGATTACAGGTGTGCGCTGCCATGCCCGGCCCCACCCCTAATTTTCCTCTATACAATCCATCCCTTCTCCATTCTTCACGAGCCTCCCCCCACCCCTGCTATGTGTCATCAACCTCTTATAAGAGAAATCATTCAGCCTTTGGTTTTTGGGATTGGCTTACTTCACTTAACATGATCTTCTCCAATTCCATCCATTTACCTGCAAATGTCATCATTTTATTATTCTTTATGGCTAAATAATATTCCATTGTGTATATATACCAGTTTCTTTATCCATTCATCTATTGAAGGGCATTCTGGTTGGTTCCACAATCTAGCTATAGTGAATTGGGCTGCTATGGACATTGATATGGTGCATCACTGTAGTATGCTGATTTTAAGTCCTTTAGGTATAGGCCAAGGAGTGGGATAGCTGGTCAAATGGTGGTTCCATTCCCAGATTTCTAAGGAACCTCCAACTGCTTTCCAGAGTGGCTGCACCAATTTGCAACCCCACCAGCAATGTATGAGTGTACCTTTTTCCCCACATCCTCACCAACACCTATTGTTGCTTGTATTCTTGATAATAGCCATTCTAATTGGGGTGAGATGATATCTTAAGGTAGTGTTGATTTGCATTTCTCTTATTACTAGAGATGTTGAACATTTTTTCATATGCCTGTTGATTGCTTATAGATCCTCTTCTGTGAAGTGTCTGCTCATTTCCTTAGCCCATTCATTGACTGGGTTATTTGTATTCTTGGTGTAAAGATTTTCGAGTTCTTTACAGATTCTGGAAATGAGTGCTCTATCTGTAGTGTGTGTGGAAAAGATTTTCTCCCACTCTGTAGGCTCTCTCTTTACATTGCTGATTGTTTCCTTTGCTCAGAAAGAGCGTTTTAGTTTGAATCTATCCCAATTATTGATTCCTGCTTTTATTGATTCCTGCTTTTTTATTCCTTCCTCTTGTGCTTTGGGAGTCATGTTAAGGAAGTCTGGTCCTAGGCCCACATGATGAAGCTGGGTCCTCAAGTATGAGGTAACTGTATTTTCTGTAGGTTTGTCTCTGTGAGATTGTCTCTATTCTGTTCCTTTGCTCTTCTTGTCTGTTTTGGTGCCAATACCATGCTGTGTGTGTGTGTGTGTGTGTGTGTGTGTGTGTGTGCAGTGCTGGGGATTGAAGCTAGGGCCTTGTGCATGTGAGGCAAACACTCTACCAACTGATCTGTATCCCCAGTTCACCATGCTGTTTTTGTTACCATAGCTCTGTAGTATAAGTTAAAATCTGGTATTATGATGCCTCTTGCTTCACTTTCCTTGCTGAGGATTGCTTTGGCTATTCTTAGCCTCTTATTTTTCCAATGAATTTCATGACTGCTTTATCTATTTCTGTGAAGAACATCATCCGAACCTTAATAGGAATCGCATTTAATCTGTATAGCGCTTTTGGTAGTATGGCAGTTTTGACAATATTAATTCTGCCTATCCAAGAACATGGGAGATCTTTCCAACTTCTCAGATTTTCTTTATTTCTTTAGTGTTCTGTAGTTCTCATTGTAGAGTTTTTTCACCTCTTTTGTGAGATTGATTCCCAAATATTTTATTTTCTTTGGGGCTACTGTGAATGGAATAGTTTTCCTGATTTCTCTTTCAGTTGATCATCATTGATGTATAGTAGTGCAATTAATTTATGGATGTTAATTTTATATCCTGCTACATTGCTGAATTCATATATGAGTTCTGGAAGTTTTCTGGTGGAGTTTTTAGGTTTTCTAAAAATAGAATCATGTCATCAGCAAATAGGGATAGTTTGAGCTCTTCTTTTCCTATTCATGTCCCTTTAATTTCTTTGGTCTGTCTAATTGCTCTGGCTAGAGTTTCAAGGACGATGTTGAATAGAAGTGGTGAAAGAGGGCATCCCTGTCTTATTCCAGTTTTTAGAGGGAAAGCTTCCAATTTTTCTCCACTTAGAATGATGCTGTCCATGGGTTCAGCATAGATAGCTTTTACAGAGTTAATGTATGTTCCTACTATGCCTAATTTTTCTAGTGTTTTGAACATGAAAAGGTACTGTATTTTGTCAAATGCTTTTTATATCCAGGACATTTCATATGAATGGAATTATGTAAAACACTATATTTTTAACTGTCTTATAAGGTCTAGCATAATGTTTCCAAGGTTCATTCATGTTGTAATATATTTATGTGTATATATATAATTTAATTATTTTATGGCCAAATTATTCATTGTATCATTATACCACATATACATAAAGCAAATATATAAATGTCTCTTGTGTAATTAGATGCAACAGTCAACATAGTATTAAAAAATTGAACGCAGTACTGTTTAAAAAGAAATATATACCAAAACTAATTTCTTCAAAGTATGTAGAGCTGGTCTAATATTTGCAAACCAATCTATGTAATCTCTTATATTAACAGGCTAAAGAAAAAAATCATATGCTATCAATTCATTCTGAAAAACACTTTATGATTCAATACCCAAATGTAAATCTATTTTGAAAGTCTCAGCAAAAAAAGTCTCAGCAAGCTAGGAATAGAACTCAACTTGTTGAGGAGTTTTGTGTTTATAGTCATAAGGAATATGATCTGAAATTTTTAATTTTTTTAGATATTGATAGACTTTTATTTTATTCATTTATTTATATGTGGTGCTGAGAATCAAACCCAGTGCCACACACATGCCATGGGTCCCTTTGGCCAACTGGTGAATTATTTACAAAGTCAGTTTTTAATACACAAAATAAAACATGTAGGATTACAACGAAAACCAGATGTGTTAAAATACAGTCATCAAAATATTAAAGATACAATTTATGCATATTAACGTGTTTCCTTTCCCTTCCCAGCATTTCTAAGGTAAAATCAACATGAAAATTGTATATACTTATTTTGTGGAATGTAATGCTTTGCTATGTGTTGACATTGTGAAATGATTAAGTTAAGCTTATTAACATTCCTCTCACATACTTATTTTTATGGTGAAATATTTAGGATCAACTCTTTTAGCAATGTTCAGGTATGTAATACATTATTGCCTGTAGTCACTGCACTGTACAATAGGTCTCCAGAATCTGTTCATCCTGTTAAACTGAAACTTGTAGGCTTCGACCAATATTTCCTTATTTTCTCTACTCCAACCCCTGGTAATCGCCATTTTACCTCTGCTTCTATAGTAAATCTTTTAGGTTTCCACATTTCAATGAGAGCATGCAATATATGTCCTTCTGTGTCTGGCCCATTTCAATGAACATAATCTCCTCCAGGTTCATCCATATTACCACAATGTTGATCAATCTAAACTCAGAAACTGCAGAAATACAAACAAACAAAAAACAACAAAGAAGGACTTTACTTGGGGTGTTAGGAACTGCAATTCAGGAGACTCAGGTTCAGATAGCTCTGAATAAATGTTCTAAAGA
>JAJEJO010005239.1:601729-629906 GCA_020662805.1 Glaucomys volans
GAAAGGAATCCATAGAAAGAATGGAGAACATCCACATCAACATATGCCCACTTTTTATACATTTCTGGTGGAGTTGCAAATTGGTGCTGCCGCTCTGGAAAGCAGTATGGAGATTCCTCAGAAAACTTGGACTGGATGCACCATTTGACCCAGCTATCCCACTCCTTGGTTTATACACAAAGGACTTAAAATCAGCATACTACAGTGATGCAGGCACAAATATGTTCATAACTGCTCAACTCACAATAACTATATTGTGGAACCAACCTAGATGCCCTTCAATTGATGAATGGATAAAGAAACCATGGTATACATATTCAATGGAATATTACTCAGCCATAAAGAAGAATAAAATTATGCCATTTGCTGGTAAATGGATAGAGTTGGAGAATATCATGCTAAGTGAAGTAAGCCAAGCCCCCCAAAAACAAAGGCTGAATGTTTTCTCTGATAAGTGGATGATGATACATAATGGGGGAGGAGGCAAGAGAAGAATGGAGCAACTTTGGATGGTATAGAGGAAAATTGGGTGGGAGGGGTGGGGGAAGGAAAGATAGTAGATTGAGACAGACATTATTACCCTATGTACATGTATGACTCTACTTTGTGTACAACCATAGAAATGAAAAGTTGTACCCCATTTGTGTACAAAGAATCAAAATGCTGTCTGTAAAAATAAAAATTAAAAAAATGTGTCCCTCTTTTTCTTGTCATATGTTGCTTTCTTTTTTTTTGAGTCTCAGGGAGCATTCTAGGGCTGTAGTAAGGAACATATACAATTAGCCTCGTATAGTAACAAAAAATAAGGAAGTACTCAACCAACCAAAATTATGGGGGTGGGCCAAAGGGACATAGAAGCAAAACTGAAAGAACTTCTAATTGCTAATACAGCTGGAACATTGTGAGCAACAAATAATTCTTCCTTAAAGAAGAATTCTAAATATTGTTTCTGGTTGTTCACCCTGTATAGTGGCACTTAATCCTCCAACCTCTTTTAAGTTTCGTCTGGACTTAATAAATTCCTTACAAAGAATATAATATAGAAAAGGGGAAACTAATTTACTAGCAAAACTTAGCAAACACTACCTTGGCTAATTGATCAAAGCATTGATATTAAGTGATAAGAACAGTACTTTACTTCCCTTTCCCTCCTCCTAAACACCATTACTCCAGCATTAGACAAATTCCAATTGAGGAACAATCTATAAAATACCTCAGTGATACTCCTCAGTACTGACAAGGTCATTAAAACAAGAAACGTCTGGGAAACTCAGTCAAGTGTAGCCTAAGGATTTGCAACGATAAAATAGAATATGGTATCATGAATTAGATACTAGAACAGAAAATGACATTAGGTAAAACCTAAGGAAATCTGAATAAAGTATGAATTTAGTTAATGATTAAGTATCAATATTGGTTTATTAATTGTAACAAATGTTTCTAATACTAGTTGTTAAGAAAAGGACTCTGTGTGTGATTGAAGAGAGTGACAGATATATAAATTCTTTGTACTATCTTTGCAACTTTCTGATGAATCTAAAACTACTCCAGAATACAAAGTTTCTTTTAAAAGAACACACAAAAAGCAGATAAAAGGAGAAACAAAATCAAATCCCAGCTGCATTCTTTATCTGACTATGTAATAAATCACTTTTCATTTTAAGTAGCATCTGCAAGATTACAGACTAGGAAGCTTCAGGCCCTCCTTACCCCATGAAAACTTTTAAAAAGAGAGATTGTCTAAAATAACTTTATATGAGATCTAGGGAATAGTCAAACTTTCACAGCGATCAAGAAAATACCTAATCAAGAAAAAGTCACATTCAAAATAATAGGAAATTTTGTAGCATCTTTACCTGCCTATTCCTTGCCACTCCCTCCCTCTTGGCACTAGGGGAAGCCATGGCCCAGCTTTCAATTTCTTCTCTGGGACTTTGGAGAGGGAAGAGCAGATTTTATTTGCAACATTCTAACCTGTTTAGGGGCTGCCTGAGGTACTGGTCTCTGTTTCACCTTTAAAAAAAGCAAAGCTTAGAACTCAGGCTAGAAAAAGACACAGGAAATGGTGGCACTGCCCATGAAAACTACAGGAATACAAAGAACTTGCTGACAGGAGGGCAACACACTTGCAAACATCTGGGGCAAGAGATTAGAGGTAGAAGAATATAATAGAACCTCTAAAGCTCCCACAGGAAACAGGACTAAGACTCTTAGGGAAATGATTACACTACTGGTGTGACTGCACCACATACAGCCAGAGGAATGAGAAGTTGTGCTCCATTTGTGTACAATGTGCCAAAGTGCATTGTACAGACATGTAAAACTAATTAGAACAAATTTTAAAATAAATAAACAGCAGTTGTGTATTCAGGGGATTGAAAAAAAGCACATACATAGGCCAAGGCAAGATACATGCCCACAAATGTCCTAAGAAGACTTAAGACCTCACTTAAGGCTATTCCCAAGTTTTCCCTGATAATTAATAATGGTTTTCCCTGAAACAGAAACCTACTGACAAAAAAGTGGAAGGTGAATATTTTTTCAAATGCCCAATTTTCAACGATAACAGAAAAAAGAGTACAAAGAATTAGGAAAATAGGCCCATTCAAAGCAAGAAAATAAAGTGTCACTAAATTTGATTACCTAGAAGAAATGGACAAATTCCTGGACACATATGCCTTACCAAAGTAGACTCTAACCAAGGTGGGACTAGTATACCTGAACAGATGTAGAAAAAAATGAAGAGATTGAATTGGTAATAAAAAGTCTCTCAACAAAGAAAAATTCAGGACCAGATAGCTTCACTCCTAGATTCTACAAAATGTTTAAAGAAGAAGAATATAAATCTTCTGAAATTATTCCAAAAAAAATAAGGAACAGAGAATTCTTCCAAACTCATTTTATGAAACCAGCATTACCCTGAAAACAAAATTAGACAAGGATGCAACAACCACAAAAAGCTATAGGCCAATACCTTTAATGAACATAGATTCAAAAATCCTCAACGAAACAAACCAAATATAAAAGCATATTAAAATAAGATACAGGGCTGGGAATATAGCTCAGTTGGTAGAGTGCTTGCCTCACATGCACAGGCCTTGGGTTCAATCCCCAGCACTGCAAAAAAATAAAAAAAAGATACAACATGATCATCCTAGGGATGCAAGAATGATTCAACATACAAAAATCAATACATGTGATACAACACATCAACAAAACAAAGGACAAAAGCCATATGATCATCTCAATTGATGCAGAAAAAGCATTTGATAAAATTCAACATTATTCATGGCAAAAACTCTTTAAAAATTAGGTATAGAAGGAATATGCCTCAATGTATTCCTTAAGAAAATTCATAAAGGTCATATATAATAAACCAACAATTGATATCATTCTGAATGGGGAAAAGTTTAAAGCTTTCTCTCTAGGAACTGGAACAAGACATGGATGCCCATTTTTGTCACTTATTCAACAAAGTACTGGAAGTCCGAGCCAGAATAATCAGGCAAGAGGAAAAAAAGGGAATCCAAATTGTCACTGTTTGCAGATAACGTGATTTTATATATAGAAAACCTTTAGATTTCACCAAAAATCTATAAGAACTACTAAATGAATTCAGCAAAATTGCAGGATACAAATTCAACATACATAAATCAGTAGTGTTGCTATATGCCAAAAAGCAAATTGAGAAAGCAATCCACTTACAATATCTATAGGAAACAATAAATTTAAGTAAAGAGGTGAAAGATTTTTGCAATGGAAAATTATAAAACATTGATAAAAAATTAAAGAGAACAAAACATGAGATGACATCACACCTGGAATAATCAATATTGTTAAATGTCCATACTACCCAAAATGATATACAAATTCAAAGCAATTCCTATCAAAGTAACAATGATATTCTTCACAGAACTAGGAAAAAAATCCTAAAATCTGCATGGAATCACAAAAACAGCTTAATAGTCAAAGCAATTTTGAACAGAAAGATCAAAACAGGAGACACTATACTAACTGACTTCAAAATATACTACAAGCTACAGTAATCTAAACAGTATGGTATTGGCATAAAATGAGGTATGTAATGCCAGGCAGGGTGACACACACCTGTAGTCCCAACTGCTCAAGAGGTTGAAGCAGAAGGATTGTTTGTGTCCAGGAGTTTGAAGCCAGTTTAGTTTGAACAACATAAGGAGACCCCATCTCAAAAACAAAACAGATGAGCTGGGCACAGTGGCGCATGCCTATAATCCTAGTGGCTCTGGAGACTGAGGCAGGAGGATCAAAAGTTCAAAACCAGCCTCAACAACATATCGAGGCCCTAAGCAACTTAGCAAGCCCCTGTCTCAAAAAAGGGGGCTGGCTTAAAAAAGAATGAAATTATGGCATTTGCAGGTAAATGGATGGAACTAGAGAATATTATGCTAAGTGAAGTAAGCCAAGCCCCAAAAACCAAAGGCCAAATGTTTTCTCTGATAAGTGAATGCTGATCCATAGTAGGGGGTGGGTAGGGAAGAATGAAGGAACTTTGGATTATGCAGAGGGGAATCAGGGGAGGGGTGGGGTAGTAGGGTTGGGAAGGATGGCAGAATGAGACAAACATTATTATCCTATGCATATATGATTACAGTACTGGTGTGACTCACCACCATGTGCAGCCAAAGGAATGAGAAGTTAGGCTCAAAATAAAAAAGAAAAGAAAAGAAAACCACAATGAGATATGATCTCTAACCTGTTAGGGTGGCTATTACCAACAAAAACTAAGTGCTGCTAAGGAAATTTACACACCACAATGATGGTATTGTTGGTGGGAATGTATATTGGTACAGTTTTGTATATCAATCTGGAAATTTCTCAAAAAATTGAAAATAAAATTGTCATATGACCCATTTTTTAAAAAGGGGGGATGGAAATATGACTAAGTCATTAACCACTCTTGAGTTAAATCTCCAGTACAAAAATAACACAGCAGAAACAGGACTGGAAAAGAAACAATCAATAATGTGAAAAGAGAGCCTACAGAGTGGGAAAAAATCTTTTCCACACACACTTCAGACAGAGAACTGATCTCCAAAATTTATAAAGAACTTTACAAAACTTTACACCAAAAATGTAAAGAGCCCAATCAATAAATGGGCTAAGGAACTTCACAGAAGAGGATATACAGGTGATCAACAAATATATGAAAAAGTGCTCATCATCTCTAGTAATTAGAGAAATGCAAATTAAAACCATCCTGAGATTTCATCTAACTCCAATTAGAATGGCTACTATCAGGAATACAAGCAATAATAAGTGTTGGCGTGGATGTGGGGAAAAAGGCACACTCGTACATTGCTGGTGGGGTTACAAATTGGTGCAGCCACTCTGGAAAGCAGTATGGAGATTTCTCAAAAAAATTGGAATGGAACCACCATTTGACCCCACTATCCCACTCCTCAGTCTATACACAAAGGTCTTAAAATCAGCAAAGTATAGGGATGCAGCCACATCTATGTTCATAGCTGCTCAATTCACAATAGCTAGATTGTTGAACCAACCTAGAAGTCCTTCAATTGAAGAATGGGTAAAGAAACTGTGGTATATATACACAATGGAATATTACTCGGCCATAAAGAATAAAGCTATGGCACTTGCTGGTAAATGAGTGGAGTTGGAGAATATCATGCTAAGTGAAATAAGCCAAGCCCAAAAAACCATAGGCCAAATGTTTTCTCTGATCAGTGGATGGTGATACATAATGGGGTGGGGGGATTTTGGGGGGATAAGAAAAGAATGGAGGAAGTATGGATGGCATAGAGGAAAATGGGATGGGAGGGGGTGGGGGAAGGAAAGATAGTAGACTAAGACAGACAGTATTACCCTATGTATATGTAAGATTATATGAATCGTGTGAATCTACATTGTAAAAGAAAAGATATATTCCCTGCTGTATAATTATGTCAAAATGGGTTCTACTGTCATGTATAATTAAAAAGAACAAATTTAAAAAAAAAGAAACAGGGCTTGGGGTGTGGTTCAGGAGTAGAGGTCTTGCCTAGCATGTACAGGCCCTGGGTTGATCTATAGCACTGGGGAATTTGGAGAAAGGTCAGACAAATAGTTCAATGGAACAGAATAAAGGGCCTAGAGCAAATCCATGTATCTACTGGCAACTGATCTTTCACAAATGTGCTAAGAACACACCTTGGAGAAAGAACAGTTCTTTCAATAAATAGTGCTGGGAAAATCAGATACCCACATACAGAAGAATGAAACAATCCCTAACTCTCACCAACTACAAAAAGCAAGTCAAAATGGATTAAAAAGTTAAATGTAAAACCCCAAACTATTAATTACTCAAAGAAAACATGGACAAAATGCTTCTGAACATTGAAATGGGCAAGGATATTTTTTTAACAAGATACCAAAAGGAAAGGAAACAAAAGCAAAAACAGACAGATGGGATTACATCAAACTAAAGCTGCACAGTAAAGGAAATAATCAACAAGAGATAACCTACAGAATTGGAGAAAATATTTGCAAACTATACATCTGACAAGATGTTAATATCTCACTGGGCGCGGTGGCACACGCCTGTAATCCCAGCACTTGGGAGGTTGAGGCAGGAGGATCAAAAGTTCAAAGCCAGCCTCAGCAGCTTAGCAAGGCCCTAAGCAACTCAGTGAGACCCTGTCTCTAAATAAAAAATACAAAATAGAGCTGGGGATGTGGCTCAGTGGTGGAGTGCCCCTGGGTTCAATCCCCAGTACCAAAACAAACAAACAAACAAACAAACAAACAAACAAAAAGATGTTAATATCTAGAATGTATATTGAACTCAAAAACTCAACACAAAAAAGCCAAATAACCCAATTTTAAATGGGCACTAGACCTAACTAGACTTTCCTGAAAAGAAATAGCCAACAAGTGGTGTATGAAAAAATGGAAGCATCACTAGTACCATGGAAATGCAAATCAAAACCACAATGAGATTTCACCTCCTTCTAGTTTGAATTGCCATTATCAAAAAGACAAAAGATAATAAGTGCTGGTAAAGATGTGGAGAAAAAAATTCTTGCACACTGGGACTATAAATTAGTACAGCCATTATAGGAAACAATGTGAATGTTCCTCAAAAAAAGCCCTAAAAATAGAAGCTAGTATATGATTCAGCAATCTCACTACTAGGAAATGAAATCAGTATGTCAAAGAAATATCTGCACTCCCGTATTTTCCCCCCTTTGGTACCAGAGATTGAACTCAGGGGCACTCCACCACTGAGCCACATCCCCAGCCATTTTGTATTTTACTTAGAGACAGGGCCTCACTGACTTGCTTAGGGCCTCGCTAAGTTGCTGAGGCTGGCTTTGAACTCACGATCCTCCTGCCTTGGCCTCCCAAGTGCTGGGATTACAGGTGAGCGCCACCATGCCTGGAGCACTCCCATATTTATTACAGCACTATTCAGAATAGTCAAGAAATGGAAACAACCCGAACATCTTATTATCTGGTGAATAGACAGACAAAATGTGGTACATATGCACAATAGAATATGATTCAATAGTAAATAAAGCAAATTCTATCATTTGTGAAATAAGCCAGGTGTAGAACTAGTGCTGCATGATCTCATCCATATGTGGAATCTAAATATTTAATCTCATAAAAGTTGGGGATAGAATTGTGGTTACCAGAGTCTTGGGGGAATTGAGGGGGATGTTGAGGGAGAGGGAAAGGTTGATCAATAAGTACTAAGTTATAGTCAGATAGGAGTAAGAAGTTCTGGTGTTCTCTTACACAGTAGGGTGATTATAGATATCGATAAAGTAATATATACTTCAAAAAGCAAGAAGAAAGGAAGTTAAATATGCTCGCTGTAAAGAAATGAATGCTTGAGTAGATATGCTTACCCTGATTTAAACAATACATGATGGATACATGTCTTGAAACATCACAAGGTTCCACTTAAATATGTACAATTTTATGTTTATATTTATCAGTTAAAAATAAATTTAAGTGGGCTGGGGCTATGGCTCAGGGGCAGAGCACTTGCCTATCATGTGTGAGGCACTGGGTTCAACCCTTGGCACCACATAAAAATAAATTATCAAATAAAGGCATTCTGTCCATCTACAACTACAGAAAAAAAAATAAAAAAATAAAATTTAAGCTGGATGTGGTGGTACATGCCTGAAGTTCCAGATACTTGGGAAACTGAGGCAGAAGAATTCCTTGAGCCCAGGAGTTAGAAACCAGCCTGGGCAACATCGAGAGATTCCAATTCAAACAAATTAATTTAATTTTAAAACTTTTTAAAAGGATACTATCAACCAAGTGAAAAGGCAACTCATGGAATGGGAGAAAATATTGGCAAATCATCTATGTGATAAGGGGCTAATATCTAGAGTATAAAGCACTCCCATGACTCAAAAAGAAATGCAAGTAAAGTTCGATTTAAAAATGGTCAGAGAGCCGGGCGTGGTGGCGCACGCCTGTAATCCAAGCGACTTGGGAAGCTGAGTCAGGAGGATTGAGAGTTCAAAGCCAGCCTCAGCAACTTAGTGAGGCCCTAAGCAACTCAGTGAGACCCTGTCTCTAAATAAAATACAAAATAGGGCTGGGGATGTGGCTCAGTGGCCGAGTGTCCCTGAGTTCAATCCCTGGTTCCAAAAAAATAATAATAATAAAAATTTAAAAAATAAAAAAAATGGTCAGAGAATTGAAATCAAATTCCATGCATGCACGAGTGTGTTGGGATGAACCTAAAAACTGCATATAACTATAAAGCTCTAATAAAAATAAATAAATAAAATTTTTTAAAAAGAAAAATGGTCAGAGGACTTGAAGAGAGGTTCCTCCAAAGACATACAAATGGCCAAAACCACATGAGAAAATACTCAACATCACTAATCATTAGAGAAAGGTAAATCAAAACCACAATGAATACTGGGTGTGGCAGCACATGCCTATAATCCCAGTGACTTAGGGAGACTGAGGGAAGAGGATGACAAGTTCAAGGACAGCCACAGCAGCTTAGCAAGACCCTGTCTCAAAATTTGAAAAAAAAAAAAAAAGAAGGGGGGTGCTGGGATTGTAGCTCAGTGGTAAAAGGGCCCCTTGGTTCAGTCCCTAGTAACAAAAAAAACTTAAAAAAAGAAACCATAATGAAATTCTACACCATACCTATTACTAGAGTTATTGCTTAGAAATAACAGAAATAACAAATATTGGCAGAGATGTGAACAAATTGGAACCTTTTTGCATTGACAATGAAAAATAGTGCAGTCACTTTTGAAAATGGTATGACAGTTCCTCAAAAACTATGATCCAACCAGGAGTGGTGGCACACACCTGTAATCCCAGCACTTGGGAGGCTGAGGCAGGAGGATCGCGAGTTCAAAGCCAGCCTCAGCAACTTAGCAAGGCCCTAAGCAACTCAGTGAGACCTTGTCTCTAAATAAAAGACAAAAAATAGGGCTGGGGATGTGGCTCAGTGGTGGAGTGCCCCTGGGTTAAATCCCCAGTATCAAAAAAAAAATATATATATATATATATATGTATATATATATATATGATACAGCAGTTCTACTTCTGGATATAAACACAAAAGAATTCAAAGTGGAAACTCAAAGAACACCCATTTTCATAGCAGTTTTATTCACAATAGGCAGGTGAACAAATGAGTGGATAAAATTGTGGTCTATACATATAATATTATTCAGTCTTAAAAAGTAAAGAAATTTGGACACATACTACAACATAGATGAACCTTAAAGACATGCTTAGTGAAAGAATCCATCCACAAAGGGACAAATATTGTTTGATTCCACTTATAAGAGATACCTAGAGTAGTCAAATTCACAGAAACAAAGAAGAATGGTAGTTACCAGTGGCTAGGAGGAGGAAATGGAGAGTTGGTGTTTAATGGGTACAGAGTTTCATTTGCGGAAATTTTTTTATAGCTCTAGAGATGGATGATGGTTACAGGTGCACAACCTTATGAATGTACTTCATTCCTAAAAATGCTTAAAATGGTAAATTTTAAGTTTATAGATGCATTTACCACAATGAAAAAGATATCATACTAAAATTACCTCATGGGTTTTGCAAGAATCAGATGAGATCCATGCAGAGAAGTCTTTTAATCTATACATACTGTCACAAATGTTAACTCTTAGTCATTATCACTCCCTTTTCCCCAACCTGATAACATTATCCATGTACTCTACCTAGCCATGCTTACCAAGCAGCATACTATTGGAGTTTGAGTGCTGTCTGATATTTACCTTTCATTTTGCTAAACCCTGGATGCTGTGTTCTAGGAAACAATATCCGAGTTCTGGTTCTGAAGCAGAACCAAATCATATGCTCTACACTTTCCCCAAAAATGGTAATAAAATATGTTGAGTCATTTGCAGTTTCTCAGTTACACTGGGCAACAATAGACACAGTGATTAACAGCGTCTGGCACCAGAGCAACCTGTTTAAACCATGCCTTAGCTACTTGTTGTGGGGCCAAAAGCAAGTTACTTAAACTATTTTTTTTTTTTTTTTTTGCAGTGCTGGGGATTGAACCCAGGGCCTTGCGCAACTTAAACTTCTTTGAATGCTTTAATCAATAAAATAGTAGTGGTAGGTAGAAGTTAAGATGGCCTCCAAGAGTTCCTGACCCCCTGATGTATTTGCATGCATGATTATAATGGATTTTACTCTCATGATTTGGTTGTTACATACCAGTTGATCTCAACAAGATTATCTGGGCAGACCTGGCCTAAACACAAATTCCCTTTAAAAGCAGAATACTGGGCTTGGTATGTAGCTCAATGGTAAAGCACTTGCCTAGCATGTGCAAAGTCCCCAGCTCAGTTCCTAGCACCACAAAAAATAAAAATAAATAAAAACAGAGTACTCCCCAGTTGGTCAAAGAAAAAGAAGTCAAAGATTCGAAGCATTAGGTTTCAATGTGCCATTGCTGGTTCTGAGATATAAGTAGTAGCAGTCTGCAGACTTGACCAGAGAGAACCTTCTAGGAGCTGAGAAACACTCCCCCTGAAAATAATCAGCAAGGAATCAAGTACCTCAGTCCCATGACCACAAAGAACCAAATTCTGCCAATAAATATGTGATTGGAAGCTAATTCTTCCTCTGGAGACACCAGCTAAGAGTTCGACACCTTGATTCTGGCTTTGTAAGACCCTAAACAGAGAACCAACCAAGTCTTCTGACTAGAACCCAAACTTCTGACCTATAGAACTGTAAGCTAATAAATTAGTATTGTTAAAAGCCACAAAGTTTGTGAAACTATGTTATGAGCCATGGAAAACTAATGCAATGATACTGGGCACAGTGGTGCATGCCTGTAATCCCAGCAACTTGGGAGGTTGAGGCAGGAGGATCTCAAGTTCAAAGGTCAGCCTCAGCAACAGTGAGGCACTAAGTAACTCAGTGAGAACCTGCCTTTAATAAAAATACAAAAAAGGGCTGGGGATGTGGCTTTGTTGTACCCAAAGAAAATAAAATCATCCAAGCCAATCACGTAAAGCCAAAAGAAGCCTTTATTTTAGCTGGCCAGCGGCGACCTCCCTTACTCCTAAAAGCAGGGTTCCGGGGGATCGCGCCTAATTGTGTCATTGCCAACTTTTATAGGGCTCGGGATGGGATTAGGGCAGGACTATAGGGCGCAGGAGGGTTTAGGGTTGGGCTGTAGGGAGGGGGATTTAGGGTGGGGCTGACTTTCTCCTGGTGACACTGGAGAATCTTTCTTGGAAGTATAACAGCTTAGTGATTGAGTACCCCTGAGTTCAATCCTAGTACCCCGCCCCCCAGAAAAACTAATACAATGAGGATAGGACAAATGCTCAATAAATTTTTTTATTAGGATCAATTGTGAGCTGGTTAAAACACAGATTGTCCATGCAAAATCTGGGAAAGCAACAAGGCCTTCAGATCCAGGGCCCATTTGCTCTAGTATGGCTTGATTTTAACAGTGTTTTTCAAGGAGAAAGAACATTATTTGCATTTGATGGGGTTTAGAGGCTCATTGAGTAGGACTGCCCTGAATATTCCAGTCCACTTACCATCTCTGGTGCCTCTTCTCCCAGTAAGAGTGCTCACCCACTCATTGTAACAATCGAAAACACCCTTTCCCACAAGGGATAGATCTGGACTGAGAACATTGAGAACTGCTATATGGGAAGTTTCCTAAAATGTGCTTGTCCTTAATGTTGCCATAAAACTATCTCAGTAACTGCAATGCTACCAAATTTCTTGACCCTAAGAATCACTGGGGGCACCTGTTTAAAAATAAGGACTCCCAAGTCCTTGCCTGGAATCTCATTCTACAGAACTCAGGTGGAACACACAGAAATCTCTAATTTTACCTAAACACCCCAGGTGAACCTTCTGTTCATCCAAGGTTGGAAAATACTAGGTTAGCGATATTCTTAGCCATACAAGCATTTAGCAAACACACACGTTGTACCCAAAGAAAATGAAATCATCCAAGCCGATCACGTAAAGCCAAAAGAAGCCTTTGTTTTAGCTGGCCAGACGACCTCCCTTACGCCTAAAAGCAGGGTGCTGGGAAATCGCGCCTTAATTCTCTTGTTGCCAACTTTTATAGGGCGAGAGGGATTAGGGTTGGGCTATAGGGAGGGGGGATTAGGGTGGGGCTGACTCTCTCCTGATGGCACTGGAGAATCTTTTTGGGAAGTATAACATTCACACACACACACAGGAACAGTGACTCACACCAAAACTCCTTGAAATCATACCTTTTATAGAGACGTAATCTATTACACAAGATGTTTTCTAGGTTGCACAGCTATTGTAAACGGTACTCAAGTCATGAAAATGGAAGTCCTCTTCCAAAACTTTCTCTTTATCAGAATTACTCCTTGAAATGATATGCCCCACGGTGTAAAGTATAGTGATACCACCGCATACAGTGATGAGTTCTGCTTCCTCCGGTGTTGAAGTATAACCCCAGAGAAGCAAGCCAAGGCAAGCATATTAAGCAGGCTTTATTTAAAAGTAGTAATACAAACTTCTCCTGGGTAGAAGGGAGGCATGGCTGATGTTCTGGAATTCCCGAGAAGTGAGCACATCCTACATCTTTTATAGGTTAGGGTCTTCCTTTGGTCTACCCTTTCCTCTGCCCCTTCTCTCTCTCACCTTCCTGCCCATATGGCGGGTGGTGACACAGCAAAAAGGTGAGATGTGAATGGCAGGGGGAAGGGTCACCTGGAGATTCAGGTGGGGGCCCAGGAGGCATTAATTAGCAACTCCCTGCATGCAACTTTTTGGGAGGGGCAGTTAAGCAGGTAACCTTGGTGATCAAAGGGCTCTGGGAACACTGACATTCCAATCTCCCAGGGGTGTCTCCAACTTCCCAGACTCTGATGGTCTCCATTCCTCAATTTGACCATTTTCCCTGATTTCTACACTAACTGCCTGTCCAATTCTGGCTTCAGTAGCACTGTTTTTCAAATTTTCTCACACTTCAAGCAAGAACTTACGTACACTTTTTTTTTTTTTTTTTTGGAACCAGGGATTGAACTCAGGGACACTTGGCCACTGAACCACATCCCCAGCCCTATTTTGTATTTTATTTAGAGCCAGGGTCTGAGTTGCTTAGGGCCTCGCTAAATTGCTGAGGCTGGCTTTGAACTCGCAATCCTCCTGACTCAGCCTCCCAAGTCGCTTGGATTACACACGTGCGCCACCACGCCCGCCAGTACACTGTTTTTTAATACATGCGTAATAAAAATGTCAGTGTCTCAAATTCCTTGCCTATTTTAGTATCTCTGGCTTTCTCTTTCCACACAGCGAAAGATAATTCTCTAAATCCTCCTTTCCCTCCTCCCCTCTAACAGTGTTCTCATTAGGTGTTCCTACTCAGGATTTCCTCCAACCCCGGTAGTCTGTCTTCACCCAGATTGGTAACTAGAGCGACACACTATACCCCAAGAGCTTGGGCACCAGAGTGTGATATCACCAATGATGTTTTCTGTTCTATTTCCAAACCCTGCCTGCTAATGTGGCCTGCTGCAGCGCTCCACCACTATAAACCCCTGGAACCCACAGGCCACATTAGGGAATACAGGGGTCTGTTCTTTCTCTGCATCCCCATCTCCTCACTAACGTCGGCGCACAGACATTAGTGCAACATTCTCTTGCCTAGGGCAGTTTTCATCTCACTCGGTAGTCACAACTTCTGCAAAATAATAGGATGAGCGCCTCTAGGGTGCACGCCTCTGGGCGGATCAAGCATTCCCCTCCACCAATAGGGCAGAACTAAAATGAAAGTGCCAAGGCTAAAAATGACTTCCCTGTTACCAAGGCAAAGCTGCTGCCTCTCTGTTTATTTTGGCCGAATAATACTCGCGTAAAAAAGAATAATAACAAATTCTACAGACTGAAAGTCTTCAAATTCGCCTAGACCCGCCTGAATCTCGTCGGGAACGGAGTTATTCCCAGGACGCAGCCCAGCCCTCAAGAAGGTTAGTCCTTTCGTGCAACGTACGCGAGCCTGAGGCCAACGAAATGACGTCAGCGGCGTGGCTCTGCGTCCGCTTCGCTCGGGCGCTTCCGGTTCATGCGCGGTACGGAAGCGTGGTCGGCGCTGGTCTCACGCGCCGTTCGGAAGTGTGTTTAGGCGCACCGGAAGCCGCCGGAAGAGAGCGATGGCGGGTTTGACTGTGAGAGACCCTGCGGTGGATCGTTCTCTACGTTCTGTATTCGGTGAGAGGAATTCGGTGGAACCAAGCATCAGGGAGGGACAGAAAAAGGCAGGGGAGCGGCGAGGAACGCCCCCCTGCACCTACCACCTCATGGATCGCCACGAAAGCCGGTGTTGGGTCGGGCATACAGCGCTCCCTGCCTATCGTGTGGGGGGCCAAACTGGTGGACCCGTGACCAAAAAGATGCCCCCCTTCCTTTGAGGCCTTGTCGATTTTCTGCAGTATCGTTGAGGGAGTTAGACTAGCCTTCATCTTTTATGTATTTCCCTCTTCATGATCTTCAGTTATTTTTTAGAAGAGAGGGCACATGGCAAAATTTCCTCAGTGTTCAGTACTTCTCACCTCCATCCCAGAATATAGAGTATATACTGAGAGTATAGATCCCTGAGTCCACTTCCCTCTCTTTAATAAGGACTTACATCCTTTGCTTTTTACCCATAACATTTTAGTTCATCCATAGCTGTAGCGGCCACCTGGCATCTTGAGGTACATTGCAAATAAATAAATGAATGAATGAATGATTAAGACTTTGTCCGAGGAATCTTAAAGAGGATTGAAAACTATTCTGAGTAATCTTTTCTGCTGGAATAAGTTGATTTTAAAAATACGTGTGGTGATTTTAAAGCACCTTTTGAAAAGAACATGACAAAACAGTTCAGAATAATTTCCTCCATTCATAGTTATTCTCCTTTAAGTGTGTGTATGTGTGGAAATATGGACATTATGTACCTGTTTTGACATAATGGGTTTTTAGTAGTCATTCGGAAGACTTGAAGACCTTCATACCAATGCTTAAGTATTTATTTTTGTCAAAGTAAAGGAAAATGTAACACTGTTAGATTCATTGGAGAACTCTTTGGGAGTATCTACACTTTTTTGTATTTAGTTTCAGTGGCTTATTTACCTTGTTAAGAGGTCTGAAGAAACACAGTGCAAGGAGGTGTTTGGAGAACACTATTTTGAGCCAGTTGTTGCATATTCAGTGAAAGTAGAAACTCTACTGTTTACTCTCTCATTAAAGATCTAGGTTACAAATTCAGAATTTTAATATGCTATCTGTTCCTTAGTGGGTAACATTCCTTATGAAGCTACTGAAGAGCAATTGAAGGACATCTTTTCTGAGGTTGGACCTGTTGTTAGTTTCAGGTGAGATCCTCTTAAGGTGGGAGAGTCTTATAAACCACCACAAATTTGACCTTTAGTAATAATGGCAGGGGTTTTCTTTTTACTGGTAATTTTAACATGCATTTTTTTCTGTTAACAGCTTTATTGAGACAATTTATATACCATATAATCCACATTCATTCTTACCTAAAAGATATGGGTTGTCTTTTTTCATTTCAACTGTTTTAAAGATACTTCAATGAGGCAATCCATTATAAAGCTATTTATCTTACAAAGGGCATGGCAGTGTTAGCAGGAACCCTATATGTTTGTTGCATTTGTGCCTGATACTTGGTTTTGCTCTCCAGATTGGTATATGATAGAGAGACAGGAAAACCAAAGGGTTATGGCTTCTGTGAATACCAAGACCAAGAAACGGCACTTAGTGCCATGCGAAACCTGAATGGGCGTGAATTCAGTGGGAGAGCACTTCGAGTGGACAATGCTGCCAGTGAAAAAAACAAAGAAGAGCTGAAAAGTGAGTATAATCCCAGGTTGTATGCACTTATGAGTTAATACACATGTACCAATGAAATTTTTCCATTTGTGGTATGTTTTAGAATGTGCTGAAATGGTTAGCGACACAGCTTTACTTAACCAGCCTGAGATGCCTGAATTAGGGAAGTACATATCTTGAGAAACAAGGTGAAGTTAACTTTAGAAATCCTTCTGTTAATTTCTAGTTAAAGATGAATTCAGATCCACCAACCCATTAATTGTTCTGTGTCATTAATCATTCCTGTGACCATGTTGCCAGATCTGTAGCTGCTAGGGGTAATAAGGCATTTTTTTGGCTTTTTTAGGGGTAATTGATCCAGGAATTCTATCTTGAAATTAACATCTTTATCTAGTTAAAGCTTTTTCTTTTGAAAGAAGTCAATATGCCTGATTCCTTAACATTGACCTCTAAGTGATCATGTTCCTAGCTGTCCTCTGAGAACACAGAAAATTTAGAAGAGACTTTCACATCATTTATTTCTCAGCTCCAGAGAAATTATCTATTGGTTCTTGAAGCAACCATAAATAGATACTTGAAATGATTTAGCTTTTTTTACCCTAACTTTCTTGTACTTTCTTCCTGATCAGGCCTTGGCACTGGTGCCCCTGTCATTGAGTCACCTTATGGAGAAACCATCAGTCCTGAGGATGCCCCTGAGTCTATTAGCAAAGCAGTTGCCAGTCTTCCACCAGAGCAGATGTTTGAGCTGATGAAACAAATGAAGGTGGGAGGAGACATTGGGTTATGAATAAAACAATTCACCTCAGATTTTTAAGGCGTTAATTGGTGATTTAATGGAAATAGTTCCTGAGCTCAAGTAGAATTTATTCTTGTAGTACTATTTCTTAAACTTTCAATATTTCTTTTTTTATATTTTTTAGATGTTGACTTTATTTTATTCATTTATTTATATGTGGTGCTGAGAATCAAACCCATTGCCTCACACATATTAGGCAAGTGCTCCACCCTGAGCCACTACCCCAGCCCTGCACCTTCAGTATTTCATGTATGTACTTTACATTTTGTGCAGAGCTTTCTATTTTTTTCAAAAGCACACCTACCTGAACAATCTAGCTTGTTTTTTGTAGCCCCCATAGATATCAGATATAGATATTAAAAATACACCTTTTTCCTAAATGACAGTACTGTGGTATTTGAAATGCCTCTTCCTGACATTGCTAAGGTTTTGTGTGCCATGTAAAAACTTAAGAGCCCCTTTAGTATTACGTTTCTCAGATGTAATATACAAACTCTAAATCACTATCAATTTCTATGTAGTAAGTATTGAACCTGATAATGAATCTGCTTATCTTCTCAGCTCTGTGTCCAGAATAGTCCCCAGGAAGCACGGAACATGTTGCTTCAGAACCCACAGCTGGCTTATGCTTTGCTGCAAGCACAGGTAGTGATGAGAATTGTGGACCCAGAGATTGCCCTGGTGAGTGCTTCCAGTTCTTTTATAGAAATGGTAGGGTAGGGCTGGGGATTGTAGCTTAGTGGTAGAGGGTGTGACTAGTATGCATGAGGCCCTATATTTGATCCCCAGCACTACAAAAGAAAGAAAGAAGGCTGGGGATGTGGCTCAGTGGTTAAGCAGTCCTGGGTTTAATCCCTGGTACCAAAAAAATAGAGAAGAAAGAAGAAAGAAAAGAAAGACATGATAAACCTAGAGTGGGGTAGGAATTACCTGATTGCTTTGTTAAACAGATAGCTCATAGGTTTGTCTTTTCATTTATAGAAAATTCTGCATCGCCAGACAAATATCCCAACGCTGATTGCAGGCAACCCTCAGCCAGTCCATGGTGCTGGTCCTGGCTCAGGATCCAATGTGTCAATGAACCAGCAGAATCCTCAGGCCCCTCAAGCCCAGACTTTGGTAGGGCTTTGTCCCTTTCCCTTTATTTTATCTGTCTTAGAATCTCATTTCTTTTTAGGAGAATATTTTGAAAGAGGAATGGTCAGAAACCAGAAATGAAAATTTTAACTTCCAGACATAAAAGCAGTTTCCAGGTTACAGAGCACATGGCATCTGACTGAGTATAGACTTGGTTCCAAGTCTGTAAAACAAAGAGATTTTTCCTGTATGCCCTTTTCTTATAAGCTAACTTACAAGAAATATGTATATGCATGTCTGGCTTTGTGGTTGGCACTTTGTTATTTAATATGCATTATCTTATTTAGTCCTCTTAACAGTTGTATAAGGTAGGCCCTCGTATTTAACTGATGAAAAAAGTAAAACTTTCCAACCATGACACAAAACCCTGAATCCATAACAAAATTGATAAAATTTAAAAACTGAAAAAATTCTGTATAGAGGAAGAGAAGTAAACATCAAATACAAATGACAAAATGGAGGAAGAATTTGCCAAACATAATGGACAAGAGGCAGATTACTTGATTAAAGCCCAGATGTGTGTTCAAAAATGTTTATTGCTACATTATACTAGTGAAAATTGATAACATCCTAAATGTACATCAGTGGAAGAATGAAAAATATGTTGTCTATTTATCCCATGAAATACTTTAAACAGTTAAACAAACCACATATTATAACATGAATGACTTTCAAGAATTTAATTCCCTATAGTGTTTAGATGAAGTACAGCTGGGCTCAATGGTACACACCTATAATTCCAGTGACTTGATGGACAGGAGATTTCAAGTCAAAACCAGCCTCAGCAACTTACCAAGGCCCTAAGCAACTCAGCAAGACGTTGTCTCTAAATAAAATTTTTAAAAGGGCTGTGAATGTGGCTCAGTGGTTAAGTGCCCTGGGGTTAAATCCCTGGTACCAAAAAAAAGATGAACTATAACACATGGTATCAACATAGATAACTCAAAAACATAACACCATATAAAAGTGAAAGTAAGTTAATGTGGAAACATTCCCAAAATGTAGGATATATGTGTCTTCATAAATCCCCAAAATCCATTGAGATGCAAACAATATATTCAGTATGTAATGATTCATATAAAATTTTTAATGATCTATGAGAATTCTTAGTGATTATCGAAGGAGATGGAAATCTTGGGTGAAATTGGGGCAGACCATATAGATTTTGTTTGTATATGTAATTTATTTCCTAAGATGAGTGGTTATATCTATAATTTTTCATAGTAAACCAAAAAAAAAAGACTTGTATGAATTAGTAGAAAATTTGCAGATAATTCTATAGGAAAATGGGCAGTGGACATAAACAGTGGAAATCTTGGGGCTGGGGATATAGCTCGCTTGGTAGAGTGCTTGCCTTGCATGCACAAGGCCCTGGGTTCAATCCCAAGCACTGCCAAAAAAAAAAAAAAAGTGGAAATATAAATATGTGAACATGTTCAGTCTAAAAATAGATAAATGTAAATAGAAATGACAGGAAGCTACTATTTTTCACCTATCAGATTGACAGAGGTAAACAACCTGGATGAATCCTTGAAAGTTACCATACAGGGGTTGGCAAAGATTTAATGTAAGTGATCAGATAGCAAACATGTTTGACTTTACGGGCCATAGACTCTGTGTCACAACTACCATAATAGTGTGAAATCAGCCAAAGACAGTATGTAAACAAGTGTACGTGGTTGTGTTTCAGTAAAACTTTATTTATAAAACCAGTTAGCCAGATTTGGCCCATGAGTCATAGTTTACCATCCCCTTCTCTAAATAAATAAATATTTTTTCAAAGATGAAAGGAAATGAACTAAGTCCCAGAGAGGTTAAATGGTCAAAGAGTAGAGTTGTAAGTGGCAAATGCAGGTTCTAAACTTTGTCCTGTCTGACCTCATAGCCTGTTTTCTCCTAACTACCTCCCTGTATGATTTCCTTTCTTCGGTTTTAGTTTTGTTTATGTTTACTGTCTGATTTTGTTTTTAATAACTTTTATTCTTATCGAACTTTTTCTGTCCCAAAGGACTCAGTTCTCTAGGGAATTCACAGATGAAAAATTCATATTCCTCCCCCTGCCCCCAAACCAGAATTATGTCCAAGGACAAGAGTGACAAGAGTAAGAAAAGTTTGGTCAAGTGAAAATTATTTTCATTTTTAAAATGTAGACTACCATTTTTTAAAATTAAAGTCCAGCCCCATCTTTGTCTTCTTGGGCTCAGACACTGTTTTATTTTTAACTCTTATTGCTAGGCTCCACCCATGAAGTCAAGAATAGTTGCTATATGTTACCTTGCCACGCAGATAATTTTTCAACCTTTACATTGAGGTTATGCTCCATTACACGTAGCAAAACTTATTGCATGTATCACCACTTGCTTCTGTGAAATTGAAAATGTGTGATGAATCCAATGCCACATAGAATATTTGGGCTACCAACTTAAAGAGGTCTTCAAGATTATAGACTTAAAAGTATTGAGAATCCTCAGAGGCATGTACCTACTTTGTTTTTTCTCTTGATCAGGGTGGAATGCATGTCAATGGCGCACCTCCTCTGATGCAAGCTTCTATGCAAGGTGGAGTTCCAGCACCAGGACAGATGCCAAATGCTGTAACAGGACCTGGCCCTGGTTCCTTAGCTCCTGGAGGTAAGTCTCATTTAGGATCTTCACCATCTTGTTACTTTGCTAAAGTTTTGTCTTACCAGCTGCTGCAGTACAGCTAATTATTTGATAATAGAATCATGATATCACACACACACACAAATATATCACAGAAACACGCACGTGCTGGGATTGAACCCAGGGTCTCATGCCTAGGCAAGCTCTCTACCTCTGAGCTACACTCCCAGCCCTAGGTGATTTCTTATATACAAATTCTGTGTTCAACTATGACAGCAGGGAAGGGGCTAGAAAAGTAGAAAAGTACACTTAAAACATTCAGAATAAGGAGGAGAAAATGGAATGAATCGAAACTAATTTGAGCTGGCAAAAATAGAGAAAAGGAAAAACAGAAAGGACAATGTGAAGTAAATAATGAATGCAGACTAAGATGGGAGGAATAAAAACTAGTATAGTCTTTATTCTGTCAAATGCGAATGGACCAAATTCTCCCATTAAAGCCCCAAAACTTTTAGATTAGGTTAACTCATAAAGTTATAAAATACATTCAAACCAAGTAACAAAAGAAGAAAGAAATGTAAGGGCTGGGAAGGTAGCTCAATGGGAGAGCACTTGTCCAGTGTGTGCAAGACCCTGTGTTCAATCCCCAGTACTGGAAAAGAAAGAGAAATTTAAAAATGACTCATTCATTGAAACACATATATAGGCAATTGATAGAGTATTGCTATTACATTTGTAATTTCATTATTTAATAATTGCAACTAAAGACATTGAGTGAACTAGTGATTCCCTACGTGGAAATGCCTATATGAACACATGATGTTTTATCAGTAAAATTTTATTTTTTGTTGTTTTGTATGGACACAATACCTTTTTTTAAATTTATTTTTATGGGTGCTGAGGATCAAACCCAGTGCCTCACATATGCTAGGCAAGCACTCTACCACTTAGCCACAACCCCAGCTCTCAGTACTGAGTTTTTTATGCAAGTGAATTTGTTATCTAATCTGGGATAGATTGAGCAACAGTATTCCTGGGGAATGATTTAAATCTAAATTCTTCTAAGGACTAAGGTGACAGGAATGGGAAGTGTTTAAAGAAATTGTAGCAAACTCAAAATTTTTACTTATCCACTGTATCCTAATGCAGTTATAGTTAGATTTTATTTCTATGAAAATAATGGATTCTGTGTCTTATACCTTATACTTACCTTAAAATATCACCACAATATAGGAATGTGGTCCTACTGCACATAAAAAGGTTGCAGTCCAAGACATACATCTCATTACACAAGTTGGAAAACACTCAGACTGATCTATACCCAGTTCAGTGAAACAGGTAGATTGATCACACTCTTGGGATATAAAAGCAGTATCAGATTACTCTAGAAATTTCTGTCTGCTCTCCTTTTCTGTACTTAACCTTTTCATGAAATGTTTACCTTTGGGTTATAGATCAGCATCATTTGTGGACCACACTGAATAGCATTGTTCTACTAGACAAAAAAAGTACTTATTGAGAAATTAAATAATAAACTCTTCTTGATACATAGAGGGAGGCTTATATCTTTTGACTACAGAAATATACTCCCCACTCCAAATGATCATAGAACCAATTCTTTATTATTTTTTAAAATTTATTTATTTATTGTGGTGCTTGGGATTGAATCCAGCCAGGAGTGCTCCACCACTGAGCTTCACCCCCAAGACCTTTGTGTTTTTTTTTATTTTAAGACAGGATCCCACTAAGTTGCTGAGGATGGCCTCAAGCTTGTGATCCTCCTGCCTCAGCCTCTGGGCAACTGAGATTACAGGCATGTGCCACCACACCCAGCTTGAAGATTCTTTAGTTTGTTTGCTTTTGTTTTTTTTAAAGAGCATGTATTTAGCCACAAAGAAAAACCTTAACAAATTTTAAACCTGGAGAATTTACAGACCACATTTTCTAATTATAAGTCAATAAATTAAAAATAAATAATTAAAAAGTGACTGAGAAATATTTTAACTTAGAAATTAAGGAATATACTGTTCCTGAATTAAGAAATAAAAAGAAACTTATAAGTTATCTAAAGGAAAACAAAAAGTTATCTATATATCCTTCATAGAAAAAGTAAAGACAGTGCTTAAAGGAAAATGAATATCCCTAAATGCCTGTATTATTGAAAATTACAGGGATTCTAAGTACTAATTAGGAATTAGAAAAACAATAAGACAACGCCAAGAAGAGGAGATTAATAAAGATAAAAGTTGAATGTAAATGTTAAATTTAAATAATTAAAATTTCACATGGTGTTTTTTGTGAGTTTGTAGCATTTATACTTTTGAACTTATTAAAACTTTGTGAAGATTTTTGAGATACCCTATGCAGAGCTCTTTGGTAATTGATGAGAAGTGGGGAAACAACCTAGTAGAAAAATAAAAAAAAAAATGCGTAGAAAAAACGCATAGAAAACCAGTGCCAAAGGGACTGGGGATATAGCTCAGTTGGTAGAGTGCTTGTCCGCATGCACAAGGCCCTGCGTTCAATCCCTAGCACCAAAAAAAAGAAAGAAAGAAAGAAAAAGAAAGAAAACCAGTGCCAAGTGGCCAACAAAAACAGATTTATTTACAGTTAAAACATTACAAATTAACAATGAGATTGCCCTTAAACTCATCTGACTAGCAAATCTCAAATAGAGTTGACACTTAATTTTGTGGAGAAAGTGGTACTTATACATTGATGGTGAAATTATGAAGTTTTTCAGCCTTTCTTTCTTCAAGTAGCCTAACATTAAAAATTAACACACATTTTGACCCATCAGTTCCATTTCTGGGAACCTAACCCAAATAAATAAAAGCACCATTATGTAATAATGTATAATATGAGAAATTATGCCCTTAATGTCTTCTGCTATCACTTTCCTCAGATCCTAAACCTTTGTATTGTTTTAGAGATTGGTCTGGATATAAGGAGTAGAATAGAATGTTATGTTTCCAAGGGAGCTTTGAAATCATACAGACCAGTGATTTTTGAACTTGGATATACCCACTTGCACTTTAAAAACACAGATTGTCCTTACCCCCAGACTCTAACTCAATAGGTTCAAGGTGGGGACCCCAGAATTTGCATTCTAACAAATTTTCTGGTGATGCTGATGCTGCTGGTCTATGTACCACATTCTATGAACCACTGTTTGGACCAACTCACTCATTTTATAGATAAGGAAGCCTGGGAATTATTAATTTTATTAATTGATCAAAATCAATTTAGTCGCAGAGGCAGGGCTGACACCCAGGTCTTCAAGTTATTAATCTGTAACTCTTTGGTGCTTGGCATATTAAATGAAATAGGGGAGTATAATGTGTTCTTGTTATTTTAGGCAAGTATTAATGAACTGCAAACATCAACTTGTCTTTTCTCCCCACTCACAGCATATTTTGCTCCTTTGAGGAAAAGAGGATTATTGTTATGTTGAAGGGAACAGACAAGGTCTTGTGGTATAGGATTTTTCTTTGTGTAACAGTTATTATACCCCAACAAATTACAGTAGACCCTTGGTTCTTGACCCTATTAGACCTATTGTCTCCTTACCATAACATATTTTGCAGTGACTTTCCTATCTTGAAATGAAATGTACAGATGATATGCCATATGTAACATGATTGTTTAAAAAATTAGTATAATGCCATACAATATTAAAGAGAAGTAAATGGACATTAATATGTAATAAAAATAACTTAATGTGCAAGTGTTCAGGCCCAGTATGTAGTAGTCAGATGCTTTCACCTATGCCATGAATGTAAAAACTTAAAATGGAGATGGATATAAGCATGGTTTTTTTTTTTGTTTTGGGATTTTTTTGGGTTGCAAGGGTGGCAACTCAGAATGCCATAAGGACTATTGACATTGGTAATATAACTTTCTGAAGTAGTGAAAACTTATAATAAAAATTCTGAAAACAAATTGCAGTACCCATAATTTACTCAGTATTTGCATTTCTGGAAAATTCAGTGTGTGTATGTATATGTGTGTGTGTGTGTGTGTGTGTGTGTGTGTATTTATATTAAAACAGTGCAAGGAACTTTTGTGTTTACAAATAAAACAGACGAAGGTTCTAGGTTCAGGTGGCTATAAATGGTTTTTCATTTGTGTGAATGTTCGGTGAGACATTTAAAAAATTTATAAGACATGACAATTCTTGATTTTGTGGGACTATGTCATACATTGCAGGACATCTAGTATCACTGGCACCTTCTCATTCAATGCCAGCTGTGCCCCCCAAAATCTTTGTCACAGCTGAAGTAGTATACCCACACATTTACAGAATACCCCAGAAAGAGTACTGCCTCCCATGAGAGGAGGTTTATGGGTAAGTGGCAATGTATTCCTGTATTACAGAAGAGCTTTTTGCTACAGTTTTTGTAACCAGTGAGATGAAGCATTCTAACTGAATTCACCTTTCTGTCACTGAAGCATGAAGTATACTAACCCTACCTTTGTTCTTGCGGCATCGTTGAGTGGTGGTTTCCATCTTCCTTTGTAGGTTTCTCCTTGTGAAGCAGAATAAGAAAACTTGTAAACTCAGCCATTTTTCTAATTTTTTCCAGTGTCCTAATTTGTGCTTTCTTTTCCTGCTCTTTTTCTTCCACCAGGAATGCAGGCCCAGGTTGGAATGCCAGGAAGTGGACCTGTGTCCATAGAACGGGGACAAGGTAAATAAATATTAATTCCTGATTAATAAGGACTGGCCTTAGAAATGTTCCATATCTGCACTATCTAAATATGGCAACCACTAATCATTAGTAGCTTCATTGAAATTAAGTAAAATTTAAAATCCAACTTCTTAATCACCTTACTCACATTCTAAGTACACAATAGCCACATGTGGCTAGTGGATACTGCACTGGACATTGTGGGTATAGAACATTTCTATTATAGAAATTTCTAGTGGGCAGTGATGATCTGGACTTTCCACCCGGTAAATCAGAATCCAACTCTGCCAACATCATCAATTCTTAATAGTGTAATGAGTTTCCTAGAAGTCTAATGAGTCCACTGACATGTTCTCTCTCCCTCTGTGGGTATCTGTTGACTTAGTAAGGAGTTTTAATAGCAAGCATATAATATGTTATTGAGTAGGTAGAAGATTAGATTAAACCCCAGAGCAAACTGGAAGAGGATTATAGATCTATGAAGCCTACTTGAGAAGTGTCCATTGTACTGCAGCAGAAACACTGATCTCCACATTATTTCTCCATGTTACTGGAATTTGAAGAAGAAAATGCAGCAGCTCAGTTGAAAACAAAGTTTAGGAGGAGAGAGGATTAGAAAAGAGAAGGAACCGAGGGCAGACTATATGCCAGGTACTTTGATTTTCCCTTGTGAGTTGGGAGGCGGCACCTGAGTTTTACAGGTGAAGAGATGGAAGTTCAGAGTTTTAAAAGTTTCTCAAGAGGACAAGGTAAGTGAATACTGATGTCTAAGTATTGTGGGCCAGATTTGATACTCTCTTCTTCTGTTCCAACTAGTAAGTGGCAGGGCTAAGATTGAGAAATACCTGACTTCAAAATCTATCCTTTTTCATTTCACACTGCCTCTATTAACTTCCAAACATATTTTTCATCGTATTCTACTCTTATTCACTGGGTCACTATAATGGAAAAAGATTGCTTTGTTCCAGCATAGAGAAGCTTAAGTTTTTTTCTTCTGAGCACATGGTCATTTGAAAAGCAAAATGGTGCTGGGGGTGGATGGTGGTGCACACCTGTAATCCCAGCAGGGATGGTGAGGCAGGAGGATCCTGAGTTCAAAGCCAGCCTTAGCAATTTAGCAAGGCCCTGAGCAGTTCAGCGAGACCCTGTCTCTAAATAAAATACCAAAAAGGGTTGGGTATGTGCCTCAGTGGTTAAGTGCCCCTGGGTTCAATCCCTAGTACCCCCCAAAAATCAGTAAATAAAAAGCAAAATGGTAAGATAAAGGCCAATGGTTTGTTTGCTGGGATTGGTGGTTAAAGTGATAGAACTAATAATTCTTTTCATTAGATGTCATGCTAACAGCAGGATGAACTCCTGACCAACTATTAAATCTTTTTTCTAAGCATACCATGCTTTTGTGCTGTTGTGTCTCCCCACCTTACCACTGTCAATAAAACATGTATGTACCCCAAGGTATTTTTGCAGTAATGAGACAGGATTAGGGCTTCAGTTATAGGTATACCTTTCCCGAAGCCATTCATCAACCAATCAAGCTTTAGCTGTTTAATACACTTCCACATGACGTGCCTGCCTGTTATAGTTATTGTCATCTTTCTGGTAAAAAAAATTAACATAGGAAAATGACTCACATTTTAAAGGTATTTCAAGGATATCTTCATGAAGAGACAAAGTGAGACAAGCTTTCTTTTATAGTTTCAGTACCCAGCAGAGGAAGCAAGAATCTTATTTGTGCCCAGATTGTCTCACTTTTCCTGCAATCCATGCTGCTTCTGCACATGTAGTTGTGAAAGGAGACAGATGTTTGAGATACTTCTTGTTCTTACCACCTTTGTTTACTGTTGGTACCCTTCTTATCTCATTAGTCTTTACTATTGTCATGTTTATTATCAAAAACTTGTGTGGGACTGGGGTTGTGGCTCAGTGGTGGAGCTCTTGCCTATATATGTGGAGCTCTTGCTTATAAATGTGGAGCTCTTGCCTATATATGCATGTGTGAGGCACTGGGTTTGATTCTTAGCACTGCATATAAATAAATAAAGATCCATTGACAGGTAAAAAAATATTTAAAAAAACAACTTGTAGCAGATTATTTCATATGGGGTGGTGTTCTCTTTTCTCATCTAAAATTCATGCACTGCAATTTCCCCATTTGATAATATTTTGATAGCAGAAATTTTTGTGCTTTAAGATATGACAAAAATAGTACTGCCCACTTCCATTATAACCTCCCAGAATAAATCTTGCCTTCCAGATTCATTCATGTTTTACCTCTGACAATGTGTTTATGTTCTTTGATTAACTAGAGATTCAAAAACATCCTTTTTATATTTTGTTTTGTTCTGGATTAGTCTCTTTTTTGTAATAGTGCCATAGGTAATATGGGGGAAACATAGTAGGAGGAAGGAAAAGTTGAAAATCACTGGTTATTCCTGCCCAGATAAAACCCAGTGACCCATGGGTTTCCCTTTGGGAAACTTATCTGGTCAAAGTGGTACTGTTTTACCCAGAGGAACTAGTGTTACTTAGAAAGGTTTTGTAGCTTGGGGCAAAGCAAGCTATAAACTCTTGGCTTTTTAACTTAACATATATGGATCTCCAGTCTG
>JAJEJO010005239.1:633085-670636 GCA_020662805.1 Glaucomys volans
ATTTGATTGTGGGCAAGTGGTATATGTGTATCTTCCCTGAGTTTTTATATGCCATTTGCCTGTAGCCCCTGCACCTTCCTTTTTCTTCTTTCTTCTTTGTATTTCTCTCTTTCATGTTTATGTGTCTTCCTTCATATGTATATATGTCTGTGTATGAGAGAGAGAGAAGGAAGATGTTAAAGCCAGAATAAACACATCTTCATGTAGTTCTCTCATTTTATAGATTTGAAAACTGAGCCCAGAAATTCAAATGACTTTACCAAATTCACGTAACTAAACAATGGTAGAATAAGGAATAGAGCCTGCTGTTTTTTCCCATCTACTACTCTGTTCTGTTATCTGCACATTGGTGCATCTGTTTATGTGTGGGTATCTTATCTGCACTTTAATTGGAAATAAAATTTGTTTTTTTAATCTATGGAGAATAAAAGTATTCAAGTTTTGCTTTTAAATGGACCTTGATTTTTATTGTTCACTCTATGGTCAGTAGCCTCATAATAGAAATATGTTTATGCATTCATTCAACTATTATCAATTGAGCACCTACTATGTATGAAATTTAGGTACTGGGTATATAGCAGTGTGAACAACTAAGTCCCTGCCCCCATGGAGCTTATGTACTAGCTGGGGAGACAAACAACAAATAACTACATAATGTTCTTATTTATGTAGTTCTGTTGGTAATTCTCAAAAGACATTGAAAAAAATGGTTGAAAGACCATTTCTGGGTAACATCTTGCTCCTATTTTTTCCTACTAGTGCTTCAACTCTACAAACTCTGTGATACTAGGTTTTCTGTTTTTGTTATGTTTTGTAATGCTGGGCATCAAACATAGGGCCCTGTGTACACAAGGCAAGTGCTCTACCACTAAGCTATACCCCCAGCCTATTGTACTTTTTATTAACAGAGTCTATGAGGCCAGTTAGATCCAAGGTAGAGAAATTTTTATAAAGCATCTTCAAACTTTAAAAACAATTAATGTATTCACTTATAAATAAATACATATAATACATTCACTCATCTATAAGAGATATGCATTGAGAACCTCACTTCCTCTCCTGTGCCTCTCTTGCTTGTGATAATTGCTTTTATTAGAATTTTATGTAGCTTTCCAGAAAATATAAATATTATAGGTTTTTATTTTCTTCTTTTCACTGTTTGTACTTTTTTGTTTTACTTAACAATCTGTACTTAATTTGTTATTTTAAATCAGATTTCAAAATTTAACTCCATTTCATCCAGTTGGAAACTTGTGGGTAAAAGGCTTATTATTACTGGGGTGATTATATAATTTACCATCCAAAGAAGGACATGTTTGAGAGTTAAAGAGAGTACTGTTAATAATTTAGTCTGAGGTGAAAGCTTAAACTGGGACTGCCTTAGGCAAATGAAGACGTATGGTTACTCTTGCTAGTACTTACCTGCCTAAAACAGGTGCCCCTATAAACTTAAAATGGCCATTAATGAGTGGTTATTTCAAATCAAAGTACCTAAAATTATTATTAGTATTACTAAGCTTTAGAAAGATTATACTTATAGGTGCTTCACATATATAGAAATCATTAAGGTTCAGACCAGTCTCTAAATTCAGTATTAATAAGGAACAGAACAATTATAATATTTTAAGAGTCTATACAAACCTGTACTGATGCTTCTTCCACCCATTGTCTGGGAATTGTGTTAATGCATGTACGTGAATGTTCCAGATGATAGAACTATTCCACCAAATTTTAAAACTTTTAATGAAAAATGATAAGGTATATTTTATTTTTCCTCTCTAATTAAACAAAATATAAAACAGGCTATAATAAAGTATTATTTTTATCATTTTGATTACTCAAGGTCATCATTAAGTAGACCCATCATTTTGCATATGCTGTATTACAAAGCATAGTTATCTCCTGGGTGGTTTCTAGTCTCCTTCACTGTCAGGCTGTCACCTGGCTCTTCACATTTATGCCATAAATTTGCTCCTAACAGTTGTTTATCTATATTTTTATATGTTGCTGCTTCTAATATGCTGGGGAAGCAGGTAATGAGTTTATTAACAATTTGCGTTTAATAAGACTACTTAAGCTCTGGGTGAATGCCTGAATGTGAACATAACTCTGGTGTAGGGCACATCTAATAATTATACCAGGTCCTCAGAGGCTTTTTGCTTAGGTTCTGATAATCTTCCAGAGGGTTGAACTCACTGAAGATCTGAAATACCAATAAGTTTTGCTGTATCTTATACTTTGTTCTTTTACTCAGGTCAGTTATGTTTCTTGGTCTCTGTTAAGCAGGACAGCATATGCTGCATGTTCTCTATGGAACTCTGTAAAAAGCAACTGTTGGTCTAATAATAGTCTTTCTCCCAGAGACCTTTCCATTCTTTGTGCCTCTCTGAAATTATTGTCTCTCCCTTACTTGTGGGATAGGGCCCTTGGGACGAACTACCTATGTCTGATTGAACCAGAGGTAGGCAGTAGCCCTGTGAATGTAGCTTCCCCAGTGGACCAGCATACATTATCTCTAGAATCTGTTGGCTTTCTTTTGTTTCCACTGAGCACTAGTTTGCAGAATGCTCACAGTTTTCCCTTTGCTTATTTGGCTGAATTTTGCTTAGTGTGATGGTATCCGGTTGTGTTGTGTGATATTTGTTGATGATGCTAGAGCTGTTGTAAGTATGTCTAACTTGCTAGTTGATTTCTGGCTAAACCCTGCCTTCTGCCATTGCTAGTAGTAGAAACTGATTCAGAGTCATTTGCTTATTTTTATTCCTATCAGTAGAGATATCCTAATTTTTCACACTGCCATTACTGTAGTTGGGTTCCCTATATGTCAGGAATGCTAAAAAAAATCTCAATTTTCTCTGTGCACATAGGTCCCAGTCATGCAAGGAGCAAGCATGCAAGGTGGAAGCCAGCCTGGTGGCTTTAGTCCTGGGCAGAACCAGGTCACACCACAGGATCATGAGAAGGTAAGCAACACTGTCTGACTTCCTTCTTATGCACAAATCTAGTCTTTTTGATTCCTCTTTTCACAGTTACCATGTGGAGATCCTGGGTCTTCAAAGTCCCTTTGGAGGTGATGTTTACCCTAACTTAGAACTTTTATTACTTATTGCCTGAAAATTTGTGGACCTGGTTCTAAAGTTTTTAAGTGTATATAAATGGCAGCTTATCTTACATTTCAGACTCATCTACCAATAGCAGATTGTGCGTGTGTGTGTGTGTTTGTGCGCACACGCGTAAACCACATTGAACTAGAAACCCAAACCCTTTTCTTCCCCTTTCTACTTCATCCCTAAAAACAGTAGCAGATTCCCCACAAGTATATCTTTCTGTTTTTTATATTTGGTCATTGTAGGAAACTCATGTCTAATGGAAAGGGAAAACGTTTGAATAGGAGAGACTTTCAAAACAATTAAAAACTGAAGAATTCCCAGGGTTCTTAGATACCACCTTAGTCTGCAGGAACTTTGAGTTCATGAAAGTGTCTGTTTTGAATCATCTAATCTTAGGTATTTTAATTTATACTTATTCTTTTCATTTTCCCTTTCCTCCCAGATTTTTTTCTCCTTTTTGGCCTGCTGTTTGTTTTCTGTGTGTAAATGATCCTGCCTTTTTCCATTTGCTTCATATTCCACTACAGTAGCTTTTTATACAGAAGCTGGTGGTGTTTTTTGTTGTTTTTTAGTTGCCATAACAAACTCACTACCTTCTTTTCCTCTGCACAGGCTGCTTTAATTATGCAGGTTCTTCAACTTACTGCAGACCAGATAGCCATGCTCCCTCCTGAGCAAAGGCAGAGTATCCTAATCTTAAAGGAACAAATACAGAAATCCACTGGAGCACCTTGAAAGGTAAGCAGACTTAATCCCACCTGAGCAGGATTAGCTCTCTATATATTTAGAGTATATACTTTCAAACTTAACCAGAGATTGTTCTCTCTAGAACCCTCAGTCCTCTTAACTAGACTCTTCTTACCCTTTAGTAGTCAGTGCTGTGGGGATAGGGTAAAACTATAGAACATCTATTCAGTTGTTGATTTGCTTAGAATATTTTTAACCTTTCCAAATGAAAAAAAGTAATATATGATCAGTTTAACAAAATTAATCAGATATGGAAGTGTAGAAAGTTAAACGTACAAAGCCCTGCTTCCCTCAATGTCATTCCACAAACAGAACCTCTCAATATAGTTTCGTGTGTGTCTTCCAAAATCAGTTGTATTATTTCATTTCAAATTGTGCCTTCATAATGAAGGAAATACAAAGCATTTAAATAAAATGTAGAACTATTTTAGTTCCCAGTATTTGTTTTCTTTTTCTTTTTTTTTTGCAATTTTTTTTAATTTACTTATTGATTCATTGAACACAAATGGAGTACAACTATTGTTTCACTGGTTGTACACAAAGTAGAGTCAGTATTTGTTTTCTAATGAATATTTTGATGTTAAAATATTTCTGTACATTTAAGGTAGTAAATGTCCACCATCACCATCAATTCCATACATTTTGAACATTGCTGTATACTACCACCCTTATTTTTCTTGCTCATCAGTTAGGTAAAAAGGATTCAGGTAAACCGCCTCATAAATATCATGTGACCTCACTTAATGTACAGGAATTATTTCTTTTTAAAAATTTCCCCTATATCTTTGTATCTCATAAATAATTCTATTTCCAAAATAATTTAAGGATCACATTGTACCAGTACAAGGTGGATGTCTCCTTTTGAATTTCTACTTTTTACCTCATCTGTATTATAATTTCTATCCATATATTATCATACAGTAGTGAACCCATTTATAATATTTAGCAGTCTTAATAAATATACATTTTAATCCATATTTGTAATATCTTTAAAACATCTAAACTAAGTGAACTTTAATTGGAAGCTATCATGGATGGCTATTTTGGATTTTTGGTATGACCAGCACTTTTTAACTTTTTTTCCATATACTCCAACCATTCTATTTTCTTCAGTGAAAATATGGAATATGTATTATATTCAGAGAAATTTACTTTTCTAATTTACTTAGGCCAGAGAAGGTATTCTCTGCAGTGTGATAAATTGTCATTTTTGGCTAGTGAAGGCAGAAACATTTCTGAAAGTTCTTTATTATTCTTCCTTATGAGATATCTAATTTAAAGATTGCAGGGCTAGGGATATAGCTCAGTTGGTAGAGTGCCTGCCTCGCAAGCACAAGGCCTTGGGTTCAATCCCCAGCACTGCAAAAAAAAAAAAAAAAAAGATTGCACATTAAACACGGGCAATTTTTGTCTGTTTTTTAACTTTTGGAATAATCATGGATTCACAGGAAGTTAGAACAAAAGTGCAAAGAGCCTTGTGTACCAGCTTCCCCCAATGGTAACATCCTACATTTTGCTTTTAGTCAAAACCAAGAAATTGACATTGGTACATTACTGTGAACTAGACTACAAACCAAAGTGTTTGCCATTTTTTAAACCCAGAGCAGTTTGTGCCCGTGTGTGAAACTACAACCTGTGCAATTTTATTTTGGCAAGATTTTACTATGTCTGCTGATATTTATGCAAAATATGGCCAGAGCATTGGCTATCCTTTTATCGTATACCTAACTTGTTGTGATCCCTCTGTGCTATCACCAATAGACTTCTTTATTATTACTATTAGAGATAAGTGGTTTTGGGGACAGTTTTGACCCTGAAGGAACATTCTGGCAATGTCTAGAAAGATTTTGGTTGTCAAACTTTAAGGAGCATGGTTATGCCACTGGCATTCAGTGGGCAGAGATCAGAGTGCTTCTGACCATCCCGTAATGCATAGGACATTCCCCTCACCTGCTAATATCAAAGTGTACTCTGGCACAAAATGTCAGTATAGTGCTGAGATTAGAGACCCTGCTAAGCCAGGCACAGTGCACATGCCTGTAATCCCAGCAGCTCGGGAGGCTGAGTCAGGAGGATCTTGAGTTCAAAGCTAGCCTCAGCAACTTAGTGAGGCCCTAAGCAACTCAGTGAGACCCTGTCTCTAAATAAAATACAAAATAGGGCTGGGGATGTGGCTCAGTGGTTGAGTGCCCCTGAGTTCAATCCCCGGTACCAAAAAAAGAAAAGAAAAGAAAAAGAAGAGAGAGACCCTTCCCCAAAACAATCACCCAAAGGATGATTGTTTTGGGGAAGTGGGAAGCAGGAGACAAACACCTGGAAATTCTGCCCTGGGAATTTGATCTTATGCAGATCCTCCACCCCTATTCTTTTTGTTTTTTCCCTAGTGTTTAGGGAAGAGAACTTTGTCTCCACACCTAATAGCTCTCTCCCAATTTTTTCCTACAGGTTTTCAAAAATACCTGGCAACAAATGTGGAAACTAGTTCCATGATTTTGTTGAAATGTTGAAAAAAGGTGACTTCTGCATCCTAACCCTTGAATGACTCAATTTGGTGCCAGGTGGAGGACTCCTATCACCTTCTCTCAGAACAAAATCAGTTCATTTTGTTGTCTTAGTTTGTATATTTTCTGTGACTTGAAATAAACTTTGAACACAATTTTAGTACACTGCAAGTTGATATACATGACATTTTTGCTTTTAAAAAGCTGATCACCAGGGGTGAAACCATAGTTATGTTTTCTACCCTTCCTGCAGCATTGTACTTTATGTTATATTGTCATAACTGTTTTTTACTTTAGGTTAATAGCCATTTATTCTTTTTGATGATATTTGAGAATTTTTCAGAAGAATTGTTTTCTGGAACTTAGGTTTTGTTTCATTTGCTTCCAGCAAAAATAAGGCTTTGCCCTTTGAAAACTTTCTAGAACTTCTGAAATTCCTGGGAGAGAATAGCATGTGTGTGGGGCTGTAAAGTGATCAGGAGGCCAACAAAGCAAAGGTCCTACCGCAACAATATGTTTAGTTTAGAAAAATCCAAATATAAAAATTCCTTTTTTTTGTCAGTAGCAGTTCTGAACATGCATATTTCAGAGCTAAGACAAAGATTGTGTTGACACTAGCTGGAGTGTGTGTCGGCAACACAAGAGATTGTTGACATTAACTTGTGTTTTCTAAAACTCTTCTGTCTAGGTAGTCAACTTTAAAAAGTCACTAGCTTTTCACGTGTTCACGATAAATTAAAAATGTAACAGAAAACAAATGAACAAAATATATTTCATCCTATCTTCCAGGAAATCACTGACCTGCTGCCCTACCTTATAACCAAATTATTCTGGGAACTTAAAACATAGAAACCCCTAAAACTTTTACATTCTTCTCAATGATTTTAAGAGGACCAAATGTATAGCATAAGTAGTCAAATTGCCCATTATGTCTGCCCTTACCCGCTTCCTTACAGATAAGTATGAACATAATTAGTGCCACTAGCTCTAACTTATGGGTCTCCTTGCCTGGTATTCTCTCTCTTACAATGGCAATGAAGAGGGACATGGTTTCTCTCTGTCAGGCCAACCTTGAGAGGTTAAGAGTTGCCTTAATAATTAGTAAAGTTCTAATGGAACTAATTTTGACCCTATTTATATTCTCAGAATCCTATCCTCTGGGTTAGGATTATGGTCAGGTGAATCAAAAGTCTGGCATAGGCTTAAAGAATGTAATAGCATATTGCTTACATGTCAAGCAAAAGAGTGCAGAGATAATCAACTTCAAGTGACATTAAAATTGAGGGATTTTCTACTCTGGTATATAAACATTTACAATAAAATTTGCTAGATATTTCATATTTCAACCTCACAAAACAGCCAAGGAGCTTTCTGGGTATCCTGCTCATCCCAAATTCAGTTTGAACGTTAGTTGTGCATAGAGTTTATTGTTTTCCTTAACTTTTCTGCCTACTTCTGTGAATATTCAGTCCTTGATATGTTGGTTTTGGCAGCTGTCATCTCTTAAATGTCAATATATTTAGACATAGAAACCAAAAGTGAAACATTTCTTGTTAAGAACTCAGGTTTCAAAGGACTCAGATTTCAAATCAAGGTAATTGAAGATGAAATTACTTAGTAAGCAGTTCCATTGTGCATGTTCCAAAATCCTTACTAAACTTAATTTAGACTGCTGAAATTCAGATGAACAAATTGGCAACAGCAGTGGCATTCCAGTTTTTCCCTACAGAAACATTCATTGATACATTTTACTGATGAATAACAATTTAGCTACCATGAGTTCATGACCTACCTTTATTGTGTTCAGACTAGTGGCTGAAAAAAACAATCTTACTAATCTAAGCCATGGAGGTTCTTGTATAATTAGAGACAACCTTTTGTTCATTCTTGATCAGTTACTGGTAGAAAAATAGGTGCTGTGCTGTAGTGCTAATTCAGTAGAAACATTATTATAAATCTATAATGAGTTGAATTGTCTTTGAGCACAATGAGGTGTGTATTTTTCCCCTCTTGAGAGCCTGGGGCTTCTTTCCTCCTGGTTATTCACTGTGACAACTAACATCCCAGAGCCAGTTGTGGTCATTGTACACTAAGTTGGGTAGCTGGGAGAAATAATATTTTGGTAGGAGAAAGAAAGGCATTTTGCTTATGTCCATTAGTTGAATGATTCTTTAGTGAAAAATAAGTAGCCAAAAAATTTTATCAAAATTATAAATGCTTTATTTTTTACATTAGATGTTAATAAACCCCCCTTAATAAAAATGAGGATAAAGAGCTTCTGCTAGGTCATCCCATGACAGTAATCAAGTTTTCCCAATTTTTTCCTAAATACAACAATACAAAATGACAACTGACTTTGAATTACAGTAGTTTCAATTATGATTCACATTTTCAAGGTTCTCTTTCCCACATGGAAAGCCCAGAAAAAGTAACAGACACATTCATTAAACAAAAAAGAAAATCCTTCATTTTTGACAAGCAAAAATAAAAGTATAAGTTGCTGTTCACACTGGATAAGATCATATTTAAAGTAACAATGTACCTGGTTGGCATTATATGGGGATGGGTTCTTGGTAATTTTATGTTCATTGTTATTTATGGTTATTATGTTTTGTCATTAATTCAATAAATTTTTATTTAAAAAATCACCCTACTTAGAAATCTTCTGTAATGGCAGAAGGGAGGGGGGATTATGAACCACAGTCCAGGAAATGGTAACACTTGGAATCAACAAAGTCACCAGGGGTTAAGTAGTGTAACTGTCAACCATCAAAACTCTGTTATCAGACTTCACATAGTCATGGATTTCTAGGATTGTCAATTACTTTCCCAAGAAAGGATCCATGGGCTTTGTAATTATTGAATTCTCAAGTTCTTAGGTTGGTTAACTATCAAGAAAGTTGAAGGCATTTCTTTTGATGCCAGTGAGTCAAGTCAAGTCAAGGCTTCAGAGGCACAGTGTTATCATTAAGTGGCTGAACAAACCTGACCAAAGTAAGTTCCTGAAGATTCAAAAGAGGGACATAATGCGAACTATTGTGTTCATTCCTATAGTTCAAAAATTTTCTTTGTTGAAGTAGAATTGAACCTTCCGAGGATCCAGACTGGAGTATCGATGACAACATTTGCGCAGGCTCTTTGCCAAAGTCCGAGGACCACATAAGAAAACCCCCACCACAGACCTGGGCAAATAGAATAATTGTAAGGGCCAGAATGTAGCAAAGGCTGCTGATATAAAATGGAGAAACAACCTCTGGTACTCGCATCAACACTGAACAAAAATTCCATCGATTCCCACATTCTTAATGGTAAATGTTTTGAACCTTTCCCTTTTGCAGGTCCCACATATGCTGTCAATCCTGATCACTCTCAGCACTGAGCCTTACCCATTTTATTGGGACACAAGAGATATACACAACATAGTGGTTAAGTGTGAGACTCTGGAGCCAATGTACCTGAGTTCAAATCCCACCTCTGACATTTAACCCACCTGCATGATTTTAGGCAAGTTGCTTAACCTCTCTGTTTTAGCTTTCCCTTCTGTAAAATGGGAATAAAAATAGTACTTATCCTTCAGGTTTGTTTGGAGAATTAAATGAAACAATTAAAAATATGCCTAGCTCACATCAAGTGCATACGTGTTAGCTGACATTAAAGCCATCCACTGTGAACTTACCCCACCTCAAAATTTCTCACATTGAAGAGGTGATTTTCTTTGCCAAAGCTAATTTTTCCAATTGTGCTCTGGGTCTCACCTTCTTCCTCCTCTCTTTTTAAATCTAATTATGGTGCAATTCACATACCATAAAATACACCCTTTTGAAGTATGCATTTAGTGCTTTTTAGTATAGCCACAAAGTTGCGCAACTATCACCACTAATTCCAAAACATTTTCATTATCCCCAAAGTAAACCCCATCCATATTAGCTAGTCGCTCCCCATTTCTTCCCAACCACACCCCCTGCCCTAATCTACTTTCTCTATTTAGATCTGCCTATTTTAAACATTTCCTGTAAGTAGAATCATACAATAAGTGGTTTTTTGTGTCTGCTTTCATTCAGTTCATCCATGCTTCATCCATGTTGTAGCATCTGTCAGTACTTTTCTTTTTATAGCTAAATTACATTTCCATTATGTGGATGTACATCTGTTAATGGACACAGGTAGTTTCCACTTTTTAGTTGTGAATAATATTGCCTTATTTACTCATGTACAAGCTTTTGTGTGTGTATAAGTTTTCATTTCTCTTGGGTATATACTGAGTAATGGAATTACTGGATCATATTGAAACTATTTAACACTCTGAGGATTTGCCAAAGAGTTTTCCCCCAAGTGCTACAATCTCATGCATTCTCACATCTTCAGGTATGTTCAACTCAAAAAAGATGATAATTAGCATGATCTCATTTGCTTCTATGCTGCTACTCTACAATTTACAGAGCAATTTTCAAATATTGTCTCAATCTTTTCAACAACCCTGCAAGTGAGTAGAGTAGGTATTTATTAATATAACCTTCTTATTACAGATAAGGAGTCTGAAGATCAGAGGATTTTCTACCACCAGAGCTGGAAAGTATCAAAAGCAATATTGGGACCCAGGATCATCCAAATCCAAATGACTAATGGCTCTTGCCACTGTACTCCCAAAGTCTTTCCCAATCACCTCATGTTTTCAGACCCCAGGTGTCCATGCACCTGTTTCATTCTACTTTGAATTGATTGTATGCATCTCTTATTCAAATGTATGTTCCTTGAGGGCAAGAACCAAAACCTAGTTCTCTTTCAACTTTCAAAGTTTCTGTAATAGTGAATGATGAGTTTATAGAAAGGAACCAATAATGTTTGTGGAATTGAATTGATCTCTCCTGCCAGCTTGTTCAGGGAGTTTATCTACCATGACCAGCATCATCTCCTTCCCATTTCATAGCACCAAGTTTTCCTTTATGCTCTAACATGATTCAAAACCCTCCAAAAAGACTAAGATCAGTTGATCATCAAACTAGATAATACATTCCAAACCCCTGTTTCTGTAGAAATACCACAAAAAAAACCCCACACATTTAAGTTGCTCCAGTTGTCTTTTTGTTTGGTAGTACAGGACAGAACTGAGTCTCTTTGCCTGTTTGAATGGAGGCTTGCTGGGGTAGCAACAACTTCTCATCAATTACAAGATCACAACTCCTACTTTGCTAAAACCCCAGATGAAATTTCCTCAGTTTTAAACAAGAATCTAAGAATTGTTCAGTTTCTTCCCCAGAGATATTTCCCAAGAGTGTTCAACATACTGAAGTACCTTTCCTAAATTCTAACTCTGCAAACACAACTAACTAGAGGAAAATACACTTACTTGGGGTGGGAGGTAGCTATTGTAGAAAACTCATTGTCCCACATTGGTCTCCCAAAAGAGGTTTTCTGTTTCAGGCCTGTTAGGATGTCAGTGGCTTTGTCAAAGTTTAATGCTGCATGACCAGCCTAAAGACAGAAATAAGTTAGAAAAACAATGTCCTCATACCTGCCTTCAGTCACTTTTAAGCTTGGCTATGAGGGTGAGAGCAGGTAGGAAATCATAAGAAATGGTTATTTCTAATCAGCATGCCCTATCTTTTGTCTGAAATTCATCTTACATTTAACATGGGAATCAATGTGCTATTTGAACTCACAAAGTTGCTGTTCCATCCAGTGAGGAAGAGACGATAGTTTAAAAAACCCACTTTGCCTGATTCTTCCATCTCCTGTTCCAGGGAAGTCAGTAGGTCCTTGAACCAGGCAAAGGCACCAGTTTCCCTGCAGATCCAGTAGAAATAAATCTGGAATCAGCAAAAGAGACCACAGCATTATCAAGTGCCCTTTACAATGTACACTGTTGTGATGGCAATATACACATGCATACACTCTATTTGTTGACCAAGTCTAAGGATCTGACAAATCATGTGTACAAAGTAGAAGACCTTAGGCATCACAAATGTCAAAAGTTCTGATAATTTCCTAATGCAAATAGTCCTCCAAGATCATCTTTGGTTCAGGGTGATTTAAAACTCCAAATTGAAAAGAAGACCATGCTTTTCTAATGAAACTGTAAAAGTAGATACCTTGGCAGAGAGAAGTGATTATTCACTCTTATAAACTCTCTGAAAATGTTTACTCCCATATCAACTGTAAAGACCTTAGTCTATGAAGGCACTAGAAGTGTCAGGCACAGGCTATATAAAGAGTGATATGCTGGAGGATACCTTTTGTGTTTTGAGGTTGTGGTCTGAATGCTGCAATTTGAACCAGATGGATTTCAAGATGGAAGCAAAGGGGGTGACCCCAATTCCTGCCCCCACCAGAACAGCCACTTCATACTGGAAAACATCTTCACTGACTGTGCCATAGGGACCATCCACCTCAATCCTAGCAGAAGGGAGAAGACAATATACAAGTGAGGTCTCACCTCCTCTCCCAACTTCAAACATCCCCCCACAAACAGCAGTTCCCACAGCTGACTACTGCCTGTTTTAATCACAGTTTATCAGACCAGAGCTTCAGCAAGAAATTGTTTTCTCTCTTCTGTCAGTCTACATCCTGGTCTGAGTCTCTGCTGATCTCAAGGACCTACCTGGGAATCAGTGAATTCTGTTGTTCAAATGCCCTTATGAGATTTTCTGTCCAGTCCCCTGCTGCTCGGATATGAATGGAGAAGAAATCTTCCTCTGGAGCAGAGGTCAGAGTAAAGGGATGCCACTCCAGGAGAGAGATTGAGGGGCAATTAACAAAAATATACTGTCCCACTTCCATGCTAAAGCCACGCTTTTTCATCTGCAATTCCAAAACTTTGGATGGATGCATGACAACCTGTGAAGGAAGCAAATAGACCAAAGAGACAAACTCAAATGGTGACAAAGGCAGGCGTTTAAAGTAAATGAGCAAAGCTGGAGGGCTGGTGACAGTGGTAAACTGTGAGGAACAAGTCTTTTCTAAAGGGGCAGCAGCTACTTAGCTCCAGACAATGCTTGCACTATGGAACTGTGACTCAGTGTTACCGGGTTTTCTGATTCCTCAGAAGTAAAAAATGCCTCTTTTTTAAAATGTGAAAACCTCCATCCAAATTTTTAAATAACAGCAACCAGTTCAACATTTCCTTTTTTGCTGTGCTAGAGATCAAACCCAAGGCCTTGCACATGCTAGGGAAATGCGCCTCTGAGCTACATCTCCAGCTCCAGTTTAACTTTTTTTGTTTGTTTGTTTGGAACCAGGGATTGTACTCAGGGACACTCGGCCACTGAGCCACATTACCAGCCCTATTTTGTATTTTTTTTAGAGACAGGGTCCCACTGAGTTGCTTAGGGCCTCGCTAAGTTGCTGAGGCTGGCTTTGAACTCGCAATCCTCCTGACTCAGCCTCCCAAGTTGCTTGGATTACAGGCGTGCGCCACCACACCCGGCTCAGTTTAACTTTTTAAACAAACATTTTTAGGCTAAACAAAATATATCTGAATGGGAGTGGGAGGGTAGCTCAGTGGTAGAATGTTTGCCTAGCATGTTCAAGGCCCTGGTTTCAATCCCTAGGAGCGCGCGCGCACACACACACACACACACACACACACAAAATCTCCACTGGCTAGATCTTTCCAGGCTACCTGTTTGCATCCTCTGACATAGACACATCCTGGTGGTTTCTGCCAAACCCCTCTTCCCCTCTTTCCCATAATTCTGTCCAGCACTGGAGAAACATATATTGCCTAGACACATTCTTTTTTATTCCTTTCACTGTGGCATCATGACAATTTAATTCTATGCTCAGAACAGAGCACTTGTCACAGCAAGATGAATGTGCATATTTCTTTATTTCTTTACCTTGTTGATCACAACCCTCTGCTGGGAACGATAAAATCGGAGGAACCTTTCAAAGATATATAGAACAACTGGTGCAAGGATCCACTTCCAAGACTGTACAGAGAGATTAAAGAATGAGATAACCCATTAATTTCTTGTTTTGAACTTTTTTGTGTAGCAGTTCATTGCTTCATTCAGTAAATATTTGTCAAGTTCTTGATGTGTATCATTAGTAAGCCACTAATTTTGCCAAATCCTGAAGATGGAAGTAGAAATGAATTTGCTGCAATAGTTTGCTAATCTCTTACTAATAAAACAGTCCATTTTTCAAAGATTTACATTTCTAATACAAAGCAAAAGCAACAGATAGAAATAAAATACATGGTACTATATGTATATATATTTATATTCTTAAATTATTTAAAATTTAATTTTGAAAATCTAAGACTATCTTCCAGGATAACTTGTCCAATCTGAAAAACCAACAGAAATGGTAAATATGAAATAGAAGCAAATTATTTAAGACAAAACAAACAAAAAAGGAAAATAGTAGTTGATTTTTTGGTAACAATATATAAAGCTTGATATGAATTTGTTATTTTCTCAGGTGTTCAAAACACTAGCATAATAGTGGTTTTTAAAAATCATTTTAAATTATAATTATTAGCACATATTACTTGTACAAAATAATTGTTTTCTTTGTGACATCTTCATAATACATATTATGTAATTTGTATCCACCCTCCCTATTATCCTGCCTTACCCATGCTCACCCTTCCTCTTCCCCTTCCCTAATATCACCTTTCTACTTTCATGTCATATTTTAGTAGTTGGTTTTCACCTTGTCTATATATATATTTTTTAAAGCAGATTCTTATCCCTTAAGATCTTCTCAAGATAGCATGTTACTTCAATATGCACAGAATCTACTAAAAATGTATTTCATAGCAATACTAAGTCATGTCCTTTCTTGCACAGTTGTTCAAGTATGATATATTGGAGATGTGTAGAGTGAGGTTTTGTATGCTGTTGCAGGTCAATAACTCCCTTGAACATCTCTGGGGAGGGAAGTAACAGAGATCTGGCTAGTGTTAGAGTAGACATTATACAATTTAATGTTATCTGTTATTTGGGAAAAAATCCCCAGCTGTATTCAGAATACATGAAAAAAACATACTTAAGAAATGGGTAATAACAATGTGGAAAAAGTATTGGCCTCAGAAATAAACAAATGGATATTAACAAGATAGCATTTTAGTCTCTCAAACTTCAAGCAATAATTCCCAGAATTAAACTAGGATTCAGGGACATGGGCATGTTCACAAATATAGCTAATGGAAGTACAAACTGGCAGCCTCTTTCCAGAGATAAATCTGGCAGTACATCTCAACAATTGCAGAAGCATTCCTTCTATTTGACCTAGGAATTTCACTTCTAGGAAATGGAGATAAAGAAATAATTAAGGTGCACACAGAGTACATGGCACACCTATGGCCCTAATATTTACTACCTTCTTCCTCCCTCCCTCCCTCCCTCCCTTCCTTCCTTCCTTTCCTCCCTCACTCCCTCCTTCCCTCCCTCCCTTGTTGTGCTAGGGATCAAACTCAGGGTTGTGCACAAGTTAGGCAACCACTCTTCCACTGAGCTACACATCCCAGTCAAGAACTCAGTTTCTCCCAGATGTAGTGGCGCACACCTGTAATCCCAGTGCCTCAGGAGGCTGAGGCAGGAGGATCGTGAGTTCAAAGCCAGCCTCAGCAATTTAGCAAGGCACTAAGCAACTCAGCAAGACTAAGCAACTCAGCAAGATGCTGCCTATAATAAAACATAAAAAAGGGCCTGGGGATGTGGCTCAGTGGTTAAGTGCCCCTGGGTTCAATCCCAAGTACCAAAAAAAAAAAAAAAAAAAAAAAAAAAAAACAGTTTCTTAATCATCCACTACCTAGCAATTTCCAAGCACATCCAAGCACAACATCAAAGAAAACCCACTTCAACAATGCTTCAACAATGCTTTTTTTCCACATGAAAATTTGATTGGGATTTCATAACTGAGTTTTGGGATGGTACAATTGTCAAGACTCTAAAAAGCCTGAGCTTGAATTTAGTCTTTTGGAATCCTAGTCCTTTTATCCCCAAATGGACACAAAGGAAGTACATACTTCAGAGGTTATTGCTATATATAAAAGAGATATTATGCTGCAAGGCTGAGACATGGCAAAAACTATCAATAATGTGGACCATCATTATTGCCTTTACAGGGAGTCATACAATATACAATGACCATTAATCCTTCTTTTTCAATATTCCCTATTAATTGCCATTTTGCCAGTGATGTAGGAAGTTCCTTGAAGGTAGGAATCTTGTGGATATCCTTCACAGGACCCAGCACAGAGCTGAGCTAGTAATGATGATAATAATAATAGTATTAACAACAATAATAATAACAGCACCTAACAAGAGGCTGTCCTTGTCCATAGGGTTCTTACCTCAGGGGGATTTCCCTCAAATTGAGGTTGCTTACAGTCAGGGTCATGATCATCCCACTTTTCAAAAGACTGTGCACACTTATGGGGATGACTCTCCTTCATGCTCTTCTCTGTTTGACCCCGGACAATTCCACTGAAACAAAGAAGGGCATTTTAAGGTAAAGAATTATGCAAGGTTGAGAGGTGGAACCTGAGAATGAGGTTTTGAAAATCTTACCCTATGCCATGAATCCCTAAACAGATGATATAGATGATAAATAGGTGGTGTGTATACCAGAAGAGCTCAAAATAATTCCTCCGAATAAACTCCATAGATGAAGTTACCATGAGAATCAAAGCTACGGTGATGATTACTCCAGAGAGACCAGCAATACTGGTGAAAGTCACATACAAGACTGTCTGTGAAAGGAGAAATGTCAGCCTAATATGATGTCCAACAAGGATATTTTGGCCTTCCTGCTCACGACCAGATCCCAGATGCTTTGCCATTGAGTCAACTCACCATGTCTGGGGACTGTATGGGATTTAGCCAAAAGCCCCCCTCTTCCTCATGATGTAGGTTGGAGAGAACAGAGGCAAGGGATACAGTTGTCTCATGTTGGCTTCTGCTGTAGCGTTCGAAGTTAAACAGGTGTGCAATGATGTGGATAGCTAAAAGGAAAGCGGTGTCTCAGAAACATTATGGCAGGCACAACTCACTAAAATAGGAGAATCTTACATACAGTGCTAGTAGAATTCTGAGTCCATAGAAGGCACCCAGTAATGCAGGGAGATCCTTTTAATACCTGTTCTTCCCAGAGGAATAGAATGAAAGCTCCAGGAATCTAGGCCTAGAACAATCCATGACAAATATTTCCAGGTGCTCAATATATTTTTAATGTTTATATGCATGGGTAAATGAAACTAGACTCTGAATACCCTGGAATTTGCAGTTTCATGGTTTCCTGAGTTACCTGTGAGTATGCAGATCATATATGCCACCAGCTTATGGAAGGTGAGGTTGTGATCCAATGATTTTCTCAGTGTGCGACTGCAAAACTACAAATATAAAGTGATCATGGTCAGGTGCCACTATCCAGCCTTATGAAATTCACTAACATCTAGTCAACTTGTCTTAGATATAGTATGCCAATCAATACTACCCCCTTAGTCACCAAAAGAGACCACTAGCTCCCATTCCTAGGGACTTGGTATTAGACTAACATCAAGGATATCAGGGTCTCTTTCTTTAATGTGAAAGTTGACCTAGGAGAAGCTGGTACTCACTGAGCAGGATCCTCTCAGGAAGGACAGCAAATTACGACACACAGGAATCAGGATCAGCATGCTGTTAAAATTCAAGCAGAAAGCAGAGGCTCGGGCCACAGCCAATGCCGTCTAGAGTAGAGGAGAAAAGAGTCAAACTGCTGCTTCATGTTAACCATTTAACAGATGAGCAGTGACCCAGTCCACTTGTCTGAGGTCTGCAAATGCACAGAGGTGCAGTTTCTTCCCCTATTTCTCGAGCTAGCACCATCAGGACAGTCTCTGTTCGTAAGAGAGAAAATGTGCTGAACTTAATACAGAACTGAGAAATTTCCATGACAGTCGTTTAGAAATATTTAACTATATATGAATTAGTATGAAAGAGAACAGGATTTAATGATTCCATGTTAGCAAATACATTCCATGGATATAACATTTTGAATGAGTATTTCTGTTTAATACACTTAATTATGATTTTATTATTTTTCATTCATGGAACAGTCTTGAGGATCATATAACCTTTTTTTGTACTGGGGATGAAACCCAGGGGTGCTTAACTTCTGAGCTACATTCCCAGCCTCTTTTATTTTTATTTTGAGTCAGAGTCTCACTAAGTTGCTTAGGGCCTCGCTAAGTTGCTGAGGTTAGCCTCCAGCCTCAGCCTCCCAAGTTGCTGGGATTATAAGCATGTGCCACTATACCTGGCTCATATATAATTTTATATGCATTTTAAATAAAGCCCATATTAAAGGTATAATTACACATGGTGACTATTATCTTTTCTGTATGTTCTAATATTGACATTATAATCATGTAATATACTTGATAACAATAACTAAAAAATTAAACCACTTGCTGGGGTTGTGGCTCAGCAGTAGAGCACTTGCCTAGCATGTGTGAGGCACTGGGTTTGTTCCTTGGCACCACATAAAAATAAATAAATAAATAAATAAATAAATAAATAAATAAATAAATAAAATAAAGGTATTATGTCCAATTAAAACTAAATTTTTTTAATCTAACCACATATTTAAGATGTCTTTGACAATTGATTAAAGCTTGAGCAAGACTAGCAAACTCTTGAAGTAAAATTCTTAAACTTAGGTAGAGATTTAAGAAGGGAGAATTTTCTTTTGGGGGATGGGGATGGTGCTGGAGATTAAACCCAAGGCCTTGCATGTACTAAGCAAGCACTCTACCACTTAGCTACAAACCCAACTCTGGGAAGGAAGAACTTCTAAGAGCAGAATTTCAAGCTGAATTCCTAAGGTGGTCAGGTGTCATAAATCAAGAACAACTTGGTAGAACAGTAGAAACTTCTAGAAAAGGAGACAAGTCAATGCTTTACAGAAGCCCAGCAACAGGCCTGATTAGGTATAGACTGCACAGAATATGCTCAACATCATGGCAGTTAAACTTGACTACTCAACTCTGTGCCACTGGTTTCTGAGTCTGTGTCATGTACTTGAGACTGTAGCCTATGGAGTGTGACAATCTTGTAGTAGTAGTGGGGGTGGTGGCAACAGCCAGGCAATTTTTGTTGCACATCAGTTGACAGCCAGTCTTACATGTGTGCCTGTCAAAGACTTGCTAGAAAGACAAATATGGGTTAGAGTTAAAAATTTCTCAGTCATTTCCTAATAATCTTTAAGACAAAAAACTTTTTCCATAAAACCTAAATCTGGGACAATGTGACATCAGTTTGATAAGTGAGGTGGATATTTGCCTAGGGTCCATAATGGCTTACATTGTAGGCAGTGCAATGAACAAGTGCTGTCCTACTGTTTTCCATTTCTGGCTCTTCCATATGACCTCTGTTTTCTCCCTCTGCTGAGTCACACTCTGACTGTTTTAGGTGGAGACAGCCTGTTCCATTTCAGAGTAAATTTTCTCTGCTCTTCTCAGACATCCTGCATTTCCACGTTGGTTCCCACAGCTTGCTTATTTGAGTCACAGAGGTTTGTTAAAGCTAAAATTGGCAAGTGAATTGAAAATGTAGGACTATAATTTCACAGCTCCATATTCTGGGGCAGCTATCTATATGGGATGAATTCTTTTTAGAGAAAATCTTTTTTTTTCCTCCATTGCAGCACATTGAAATATCCCATTGTGTATTTGTTTCTCTATATCAACTCTTACTGATGTTATAATTGAAATTCTGCTATCATTAATGCCTCATTGACAATGGATTTAAACTCCTTCCTCTGCTACTTATTTTCTCTGCTTCATAGTGAATCAAATTGCTCTCTGTGTTCTCCCAAGGTGAGCATGAATTTAAGAAATACCCTATGGAATGATTAAATCAATGTGATGAACTGCTGCCCTCTTCAAAGGCTGAGAGCTATATGTGGTGGTACAGTGGCAGTAAATGTTTTAACAACCAGCTTTTTTTGGTGGGGGAGATTCCCAATTTCCAGCAGTTGCCTATTTTGATGATGTAACTACTCCCACTACAGCAGATTTCAAGACACTAACTTGATATCGCTGAACATCACTGCATGCAGAGTTGGGAAGAGATTCACACAACTGGGTATTGCAAGTTAGTATGAGCTGGTTCCCACACACCACTGGTTAGGGTCTCACATGGAAAGATACCTGAGATACATTAAGCGTGGGAAGCATTTTGAGTTAAGATCTACAATATGATCCTTTTTTGATTTTAAAAAAGTATCCTATCTTTGTTTATCAAAACTCATAGCATGGCTGGGGTGGTGGCACATGCCTGTAATCCCAGAAGCTTGGGAGGCTGAGGAAGGAGGATTGCAAATTCAAACCAGCCTGAGCAATTTAGTGAGACCCTGCAAAGTAGTGAGACCCTGTCTCTAAAAAAAGGAAAAGGAAAACCTCATAGCACACAAAAAAACAAATTTAACTATATGGAAATGAAAAACATTAGTACCTATCTCAAAACCAAAAACAAAACCAAAGTGATGCATTTGTGAGTGTATGTCAGAATATCTATACACACACCAAACGATTAATTGTGGTTATCTCTGGGGAGAGGGATTTGAGGGGAATTTTCACATTTTACTTGTATGCTTTTATGTGGCTTGGTCTCATTGAAAGTAGTATAAACTATAATTAATGTATTTTTTTGAAAAGGCTTTCAAAATGAAATGTCCACAGGATATCAGTATGATTCATTTTTATGCTGCTGACTTTTTGTCATGAAGTAATCAAGCTCTTAATAACTAGTCCCATTTATTGCATCATTCTGTTAATAAAAAGCTATTTTTAAAACAAATTAACATTTCCTTTGAAGTTTTAGTTTCTAAACAGGGATCAGCAGGGTGAAATAAACCATGAACAGAACATTCAAATTCACTGTGATCTCAACATGGATCCTTAGATTATGAAGACAAAATGATTTTTTAAAAGGACAAGCTGTCTTTACATATGTACATTGAGTGGGTCTTTGTAGGTAGCTGTTGAAAAAAGAAGCACTATCAGGATGAAAGTGATTTAACCAAATCCCTAACCTGTTACTGCATAATAGACTAGAGATGGCAATCAAATTTGCTGTTCTATCCAGGTAGGGAGGTGCATTAGCTTGGGAAAAAAACAGCCTCACCTCCATACTACCTCTACACAATGGGCCAAACCCACCCCCTCCTGCTTCCATACTTAATATGTTACTTTCCCAGACTTCTCCATTTGGTACGTTAACCTGATCCACCTCTGCAAGCTTAGGGTTCTGCAACACCACCCATCTCCCAGGCCCCATATCTCTCTTGTTTGATAGAGAGGTGATGATAGTACACAGGAGTGGTTTTCCAATTGTCTTCCTTTCTCCCTCTCTCCCCCACTCTTTCTCTCCCTCCCTCCCACCTTCCTTCTTTATTTTTCCCACTTTATTAAAGTGATAATCAGGAGTTGGTAAGACAGGTAAAGGCTATGCTGACTGAAGTACAGGCAAAGGCAGGAACACTGCCCAGTTAGACTTCCTCTCACACCTTATAGGAGCACCTGAGTTTCTGGAAATCAGTTTGTTTGTGTTTGTTTTAATTTGGGGTACTGAGGATTGAACTCAGGGGTGCTTGACCACTGAGCCACATCCCCAGTCCTATTTTGTATTTATTTAGAGACAGGGTCTCACTGAGTTGCTTAGTACTTCGCTTTTGCTGAGGCTGGCTTTGAACTCGGGATCCTCCTGTCTCAGCCTCCTGAACCTCTGGAATTATAGGCGTGCATATTTGAAAAACACAGCCTAATAGCATGTTTTCTTTATGCAGCATAGGGAGTGTGCCCTAGATAGGGTTGTTATATTTACTAATAAAATTATAGGCCAGGCATGGTGGCGCATCCCTGTAAACCCAGCAGCCCAGGATGCTGAGGCAGGAGGATCGCAAGTTCAAAGTCAGCCTCAGCAACTTACTGAGGCCCTAAGCAACTCAGCAAGACCCTGTCTTTAAAATATAAAAACGTGCTGGGGATGTGACTCAGGGATTAATCACCCCTGGGTTCAATCCCAGGCAAAAACAACAAAAAAAAGTAAATAAATAAATAAATAAATAAAATTATAGGATGTCCAGCTAATTTAAATTTCAGATATAAAAGTAAATGTTTTGTATACCTAAATTCCATGTAATATTTGTAACATACTTATATAAAAAAAAAGATTCCTGGTTTTTCTGAAATTCAAACTTAAATGGGCATCCTGTATTTTTTCTGGCAGTCCTAGCCCTTGAGGAAATCAGAGCATTGGGTCACAAAGGAACCAGAATCATATACCATGCCTATAATCCCAGCTACTCAGGCTGAGGCAGGAGGATTACAAGTTCAAGACCCCTGGGCAAGTTAGTGAAACCCCATCTAAAAACAATAGTGCAACCAGAAAAACAATAGCTGTACTCCATTTGTGCTCAATGAATCAAAAATTAAATAAAAAATAAATTTTAAAAAAATAGTGATTTTTCACATCACAACTGTGATACTCACCCCAAGAATTTCTCTTGTGTAGTAGTACTTGTCTCCCGTCTCATATTTCAGGAAGGCATGTACGAACAGGAAAACATTCAGCCCCAACCAACCAACCTAGAGGAAGAATAAAACAAGCAAGTGGAATTTGGAAAGGAGTAGATAAGGGATAGGAAGCAGTGTCACCAGTATCTAATCTACTTTCAGAGTAGGCTAACACTTTGAGGTATGCATTAGACACTAATGAACAGGGTCAGCAATCTAAGGTCCATGGACCAGATATCTGGCTTGTTATCTGTTTTGCAAAACCTGCAAACTCAATTTTTTTGTTTTCATTATTTATTTATTTATTTATTTATTTATTTATTTATTTATTTTTGGAACCAGGGATTGAACTCAGGGACACTTGGCCACTGAGCCAAATCCCCAGCCTATTTAGAGACAGGGTCTCACTGAGTTGCTTAGGGCCTCGCTAAGTACTGAGGCTGGCTTTGAACTCGCGATCCTCCTGACTCAGCCTCCTGAGTCACTTGGATTACAGGCGTGCGCCACCGCGCCCCGCTCATTTTTTATTTTTTAATTTTTTGCACTGCTGAGGATTGAACCCAGGTTCACATGCATGCCAGGCAAACACTACTACTCATTTCTGTAATGTTTATGGCTGTTTTCATGATAGGATGGCAAAGTTGAGTAGCTAGGACACAGACCATTTGGTTCACAAAGCTTAAAATACATACTATCTAGATATTTACTGAAAACATTTGCCAATTTTTAGACTAGAGCTTTCAAACTATTGCACCTAAAAGATGGTAATAAGTGAATAAGTGAATTTCTGAAGAAACAAAGAATAAATTTAGCATCTATAATAATACCCATCTGAAGTATGCTAAACCTTTCCCAGATGGCCCTGCCTCTTTAATTACACCCTGACATACATTTTCCTGTTTTTAGATTGTGAGTCTTTTTAAAAATTAAGCTATTGTTACTTCTACTCATTTTAGCCCTTAGGACTGCTTTTGCCTGTCCAAAGCTCTGACTGCATTGGCTAAGAGGGCAATTTGGAACCCACTGCTCATTGCCTTAGAGACCACCAGTTGAGCTCTAGCCCAAGTTTGGAAGTGCTAGTCTGTAATTCAGTCTTTATGGTACTGGGATGCCTCTAGAATATATTCTTGGCATCAGGATGGCTAAGAACCATCTCAGCCTACCAGTAAAAGTCCTTTAGCTTAGGATATAATTATTTCAGATTCACTAGATCTGGACCATTTGCAGACCTCTAGCAGCAAAGCATAGTGATTCCAAGTGTGATATTGGAATCAAACTCCAATTTCTAGCACCGCCACTTACTAGCTCTATGGTTTAAGCTCTGTGATTTAAGTTCTTTGAACATCAATTTCTTTACCCATAAAAATGAGGAAAATAGGGCTGGGCATGGTGAAGCACACACCCAACAACTCAGGAGGCTGAGGCAGGAGGATCACAAGCTCAAAGCCAGCCTCAGCAACATTGAGGCCCTAAGTAACTTAGTGGGACCCTGTCCCAAAATAAAAAAAAAATTAAAAGGGGGGATAAGATGTGGATCAGTGGTTAAGCACCCCTGGCTTTAATCCCGGGTACCAAAAACAATGGGAATCTAATAACAGAAACTACCTCACAGTAATTATGTGAGTCCTAGATGAAATAATGCACACACAGTGATCAATGCAAAGCTTGGTGCATAGTAAGAGCTTACTACAGAGTTACATAGTTACATCCTTACAGAATTGCCTTTGCCATTTTCTTCCTGCCTCCTTTCTACAGGATCCTTTTCCAGAGTTGAGTATCTCCTTAGAGTCTCTTCAACTCCAACGGAAAAAGAGAGTTGAAAGCCACAGATACTTCAAAAAATTGGATAACAGAGAAAAGAAGCTCATTTAGAGGGAGCAGAAATATTTCATGTTCTGAGAGGAAACCAGGAGCAAAGAACTGTGCATCAGAGGTCAACTGTATGCAAAGTAAATGATAAAATACAGTGGTATCTAAGTAAGGAATTTAATTTCCCACCTTGGCTATCATTTTCCCCACTATAAATGGAAAAAAGCAATGGAATAAAAGACTTGGAGAAAGGAGGAATAAAATTTTTTTCGAGTAATTTATTCTTTATTTAAAATAATAGTGCACAGGAATATATGTCAGAGACAGCAAGAAGTCTGAAACTGCCAGTATGGTTGGTGGGGGAATGGAAATTCAAAGTTTAAGCATTAAATATGAGTCATCACCACGTGTGATGAGTTCTCTCAGCAAAATTGAGAAGGATAGAAAAGAGGGGCTTTTAGAGCAAGTAACAACCTTACATTTATAGCTAACCTACTTACCGCATTAATCCCCTGCTCCCCCACCAACCCACCCACCACTTTTCCTACACCACAGGACCCAAAGTCTAGAGAATAAATAATTTGATCAAGGTCACTCAGTAGCATAACTGAAAGAATTGGCCAGGTTCTCTTTCTGTTAAACGAGGGCTCTTTCTGTTATAGCGAAAAAGGAACTAAACATAAGACATTTAATATGAAAAATATAAGTGATGGAATAACCTGACAGCACTTCGCCTTTCATTAAATGCAAAAGAAACAACCCTCCAGGGGAATGCTACACTTTTCCCCTGGAGCACCTGGACAGTCCTATGGGTCCCAAAAGAAAAGCAAGAGAAAAGAGATAGACTCCCAGAAGAGCAATGAATGAAGTCCTAGGAAAGTGAGAAAGGACACAGGGAACCCTAGGCTTAGGTGTGGCTCAGAAATAGAAGAATGAAAGGTGTGTGTGTGTGTGTGTGTGTGTGTGTGTGTATGTGTGTGTAAGAAAGGATTGTGTAGGTGTGATGGTAATGTTTAGGTGGCCTAAACATCAGGCAGCTGTGTTTGAGTGAGGACTTTTCAATCAATTCACTGTGGTATTTGGATTACTTTCCTTTGTAAAATTAAGAAGTTGGCTTATATCTCCACTATGCAATGCTGTAGCCACTACCCATATGTGATTGCTAAGCATTTGAAATGTGGCTATAGCTCTAATTGAGATGTGTTGTTAGTGAAAGAAATACACATGGAATTTCAAAGGCAGACAAAATTAAAGTATATAAATTATCTTAATATTTCCAACATTGATTACATCTGAAAGGATATTTTTATATATTGGGTTAGAATTGATTTCACCTGGCCAGGTGTGGTGGCATACAACTATAATCCTGTGACTCTGGAGGCTGAGCCAGAAGGATCGCGAGTTCAAAACCAGCCTCAGCAACTTAGCAAGACCCTAAGCAACTTAGTGAGACCCTGTCTCAAAATAAAAATGGCTGGGGATGTGGCTCAGTGGTTAAGCATACCTGGGTTCAATCCCTCACACCAAAAATTTTTTTTCATTTCATTTACTTTTTTTAGTGTAGTTATTAAATATTTAGCAATTACATGAGTGGGTCACGATACATTTCTAGTGGGCACTGCTGGGTCAAGATGATCTCTAAGATGACTTCCATCTGAAACATTTAATTAAATCTTGATGACAGCAATATAAAAAGGAGAGAAACCAAATGCTCCATGGCAACAGTTAGAAGTGGTATGGTGAAGACAATAAGTCAGAGAATGAAAACAAATTGAAATTCCAAGTACAGCAACATGAATAATTGCATTTATATTCCTCTGTCTCTGTTCTATCTTCTGGCCTAGAGTTCAAGTTTCTAAATGATAATTGGCCTTGATGAGCCCTATAATTGCCACAAACTTTTTCATTTTTGAATAATTTTATAAATATTACGAACATGATGTCTCCTGTGTTAACATTCCTAACTAATAGAAAGTGAAACATCACTTACCAGAAACAAAACTGTGAACCAGTGGTTAACCACCCAGTTTCCCATTGTCAAGAAGTGGTTTGGAGCCTGTCTAGGCACAGGGCAGATTCAACAATCTGGATTTGGAAGACGTTCTTCAGGGTTGGGACCTCTGTCCAGTTCTGAGTCTTTTGAATCTTTAAGATGTGAATAGTGCACACCTACCCAGAAATGACTAAGTATATTTTGCCTTCCTCCTTTGGACGGAACTATGTTATCAGCTTAGATAGACCAGCCCTACATAGGAGCCCCACTGGGGTTTTCCCTGTTAGGGATTTTACACCTTCAGGAAATAGCAATCTTCTTGGGTGAAAATATTCTTGCTCATCATCTTATCAACATGACCTAATGTGAAGCATTACTTTCCTTGATAAGAGATTTTCTATGGTTTCTTACAAGAAAAATAATTAGGCTGAGATTATACTCAGATGACATTAACAGTATAAATGTACACCTTGGTTCAAAACAGGCAGGGCATGCAGAATAAGGGAGATAATTGTCTTCTAGTGTGATGGACTAGCTAGAGTTGTGTGTTCAGCCCAGGGCACTGTTTTTTTTTTCCTTTTTTAAAATGGTGAAATATACATGGAAGTGTATATAAAGCATATATATGTATCTTAAAGAATAATTTTAAAGAATGACTGCCTATGTTCTCCCCACCAGGTTTTCCAGTGTTTTAAACATCCCAGTGTGAGCCAGGTGCAGTGGCACACGCCTTTTATTCCAGCTACTCTGGAGGCTGAGGCAGGAAATCAAGAGTTCGAAACTAGCCTCAGTAACTTAGCGAGGCCCTAAGCAACTTAGAGAGACCCTGTCTCAAAAATTAAAAAAAAAAAAAAGAAAAGGCTTGGAATTTGCTCAGTGGTTCAATTGATTGCCCCTAGGTTCAATCCCTGGTGAAAGAAAGGAAAAGAAAAGAGAGAAGAGAAGAGAGGAGAGCAGAGGAGGGGAGGGGAGGGGAGGGAAGGAGAGGAGAGAAAAGAAAAGAATAGGAGAAGAGAAAAGAAGAGAAAAAAGGAGAAAAGATCCCAGTGTGTCCCCCTTCTTCCTCTCCTCCTCCCCCTTCAGAAACAGCCTAAACTTTGAGTTAATCATTCCCTTGCTTTTCTTTATAGTTTTACTAACTGTAAATGCGTCTCTAAACAATATTTAATTTTCCTATTTTGAACTTTTTGGAAATGGAAAATAACTGAATATATGTATGTTTGTGATTTACTTCTTTCAACATTGCTTTTTTGAGATTCATACATGTTGGTACATGTAGTTGCAGTTCATTAACATTGCTATTTAAAATGTCATTGCATAAATATACCTTAATTTATTTATTCATTCTACTGTTGATGGGGAAGATGATGGAATAATGTTGATGAAATGACACATATGTGTTTGTCTAAGATATACACCTAGGAGTGAAATTCTTGGGTTCTGAGATTTGCACATGTTCAACTGTAGTACATGATGCCAAAGTCTGTTCCAAAGCATTCACATAAATGAACACTCCAATGAGTTTTGGATGAGAGTTGCACTTTCTGCACATGCTAACCAACACTTGGTATTTTCAAGACCTGATTAGTTTTTTATTGCTTTTAATTTTTTTAGTTGTAGATGGACGCAATACCTTTATTTTATTTATTTATTTTTATGTGGTGCTAAGGATCGAACCTAGTGCCTCACCACTGAGCCACAACCCCAACCCGCGAACTTATTAGTTTTATAGCAAGTGTAAACACTATTTTATTATTATTTTAATTTGCATTTCCCTGATAACTAATGAACATCTTTCAATTCAACTACTGGTCATTTGAGATTTCTCTTTTAATAAGTGCCTTTTCTACTTCATGGCCTTTATTTCTATTGGTCTATTTTTTTGAGGGGTCAGGGTACGTAGGATTGAACTCAGGGGCACTCGACAACTGAGCCACATCCCCAGCCCTATTTTGTATTTTATTTAGAGACAATGTCTGCAGTTCCTTAGCACCTCGAGTTAGCTGAGGCTGGCTTTGAACTCTCGATCCTCCTGCCTCAGCCTCCAGAGCTGCTGGGATTACAGGTGTTCGCCACCGTGCCTGGCTCTATTGGTCTATTTTTAAAGTTCTGTTTACAATCTGATATTAGTCCTTTACTGGTTATGTTTATGCCTTCTCTTTTCACTCAATACTACTTTCTGATAAACAGAAGTTCTTAGTTTTAATGTACTCAGATTACCAGTATTTTCTTTCATTTATGACATATACTTTGTGTCTTGTTTCAAAAATCCATTATTATCCTCGATCAAAATAGTATCTTATATTTTCTTCTAAAATGTTTTATTTTTGCTCTTTTACATTTATGTCTTGAATTCACCTGGGGTTTTTTTTAATGTATGGTGTGAAACTTTCAATGTACTATTTTTCACATGGAAAACTAATCATCCCAAGACCATTTTTGAAAAGTACACTTTCTTCATTAATGCAAAATGTCATTTCTATCATATATCAAATATCTACATACACATGAGTTTGTTTTTGAGCTCTCTATTCAGTTCTCTCATACTACTGCCCTAATTCATATTAATTACTATGGTTTTATAATAAATCTTAACATCTGATAGGACAGATTTTCCCATGTTGCTGTTCAACATTTTCTTGGATATTCTTAACCTTTTGTACTTTCCTGTAACTTTAATTCCTAAATACTGTATATTTTTAATGCAATTTTAAATTCTATATTTTTATTTTAATTGGGCTGTTATATAGATGCAACTGGTTTTTATACATTGATTTTTATTTCCAGCAACATTTCAAAACTCATTTATCAATTCTAACAATATTTCTGTATTTAGTCTTTAAGATTTTCTATAACCACAGTCATATTTTTTGCTCTATTCGTGGTTTTCTTCCTTCCCTATTCTTACATATTTTATTTGTTTTTCTTGGGTTACTAGACTCAATATAACATCTAGTACAAAGTTGAACAAAGGCAGTAATAGTGATCCCTTACCTAATTCCCAGTCTCAAAGAGAAATCTTTCTTCCGCCCTTAAATAGAATGTTTGTTGTGGGTTTGTGTAGACACTCAGCTACAAATTCTTACTTTACTTTGTGTTAATCACAAAAGAGAATATTCATTTTTTTAAAAAATAAATCATAGCACATTTTAACAGTTTTATTAAGGTATAATTCATATGCCATAAATTTTTTCCATTGTAAAAATACAGCTCAATGTACAAAACATTTTGTAGTTTTTTAAAAACATTTTTAGATGTTGATGGACCTTTATTGTATTCATTTATTTAATGTGGTGCTGAGAATCAAACCAAGTGCCTCACACATGCCAGGCAAGCACTCTACCACTGAGCCACAACCCCAGCCCCTGTAAGTTATTTTTGAAAGCTGAAAAATTTCTTTACCATCACAAACCCTATAAAATAACATTTCATTAGCTGCCTAACACACCAACAGCATGGTGTCACACAATGCTGAGTGAAATTGGCACAGCAGGTTGTAGGAGCATTTCTTGAAGCCATTCTTACACTAAAGTAGCTACAAATCAGTTAACTATACATAGAAGTGTCAGAGAACCATACAGTGTATATTCTCCTAAATCCGAACTAAATGTACACCAACACAACATCCTTTAGCTGTCTTCTGAAATTCTTGTGGACATTCCAGGATCACTATATGTGAGGGGAAGTGTAACAGAATTAATTTGGAGTGCAAAGAGGCAGTCATTTTAACCACTCATCATGAAAATATCTTACTTTTGCAAATTGTATAAAAACAGTTGATAAGGCAAAGACCACGCCTTTAAAAAGAAACTAAAGTTTCTCTCTGAGAGGGTGATCAGAATGATATAATGATTTAAAAGCATCTGTATTTGGAAGTGTTAAAAATTTGGGGGAATTTGGCCTGGAGAAGAGATTGGTCATGGACAGGAGTTTACATATAATTTTTTCACAGGTCTAGAAACCTCCACAGGCTCAGAACTAATAAGAAAAGAGTCTTTGTGAAGAAAGGAGCCATTGACTGAAACATCCTTGTCACAACCTGTTGATAGAATGTCTACTTTCTCTGCAGGGTAAGATGCAGCCACGGTGATATTTTGATTTGAAGAAAGAAAAAGCAGAATTTTAAGAGGAAAACTTCAGCATATAATGAATGGGAAAAATACTGAGTTAAATGAAGCAAAAACCTACAAGTGAAAGGAAGATTTTTTTTTCCTTCTGCCATCAATAAAACCATTGTGCTATTATTAAAAAAAGAAGAGACTCTAAAGTAACTTATTTTTGCTCAATATAAAACAATATTATAACACAGATGTTGAAAGAGGTAAAGAGAGTGACTTTCCTCTTACTGGAGATGTTCAAGGAAAAAGGGTCAATTCCTTGCTGGCTATTTTATATTAGAAATATCACCAAATGAATGGTTAATTAAATATCTTTTAAGTATCCTCCAATCTTGAGATCCTGTAATTCATAAGAGGATGTCACATAATCCAGATGAAACTTTATGATTTACCTAAAGGATTATAAATACCATGCTGAAATGAATCCTTGTGTCTGTGGATAGGGTCCCCCATTCCCAATATCAGAGTATTAGGAAGTCAATTGATAAGTTGGTGAGCATGGAATTTGAACTAAGACAGTCAGATGATCATAATGGAAAACTTTACTAAGCTGCTGCAGCAAGATCAGTTGAACCGCTTCAATATAAGACTATACCAGTGACTTCAAAAATATTCATGCCTCAAATCTGGACACACTAGCTGGCATTTTTTACTGTCATCTCCCTTTTGTGTAAATTATCTAAGAATTGCTTTCTTTCTGTTGGCTTCAGACATACAATAGTCTCCCTGTGTTGTTTCACCAGACTGTCTTAGTGTTTGCATTTCCCAGGTTTATAGATTATTTGACATTGATTAAATTTGAGGTTCACTGCTTCCTGGAGATATCTAGGGAGTATTTAAATGTCATCAGTAACTTATCCACAGTCATAACATAGGCTGCAGTGTTTTTGAAAGACTTCCTGTAGACGGTTGATCCCACCCATGGTAGATGGATTCTTGTAAGTTGTAAACAAAGAACCCTTCCCTGACTTGCCTGTACTATCTTCTTCCTGATCACTTGTCTTAGTCGTCATTTGTCCTAAATTTACCTTTGCAGTTACAATTCTTGTACACCTCTTCCAGGAATTAATATGTAACAGATGGTGTTTACTTTTCAGTTTAAACATGTGCTTAGGATACCAAAAACAATTCTTTAAAGATTTTTTAAAGAATTTTATGGGAGGCAGTTTAAAAGAAAATTTTCAGTACTCTTGATGGGGAAAAAGTGGTACATTGTTGTACTTATTTCATTGCTTAATGGGAATTCATAGAAGATAGTGTTAGGAAGACATCTTTTTCTGTTTAGATCTTAGTGCCTTTAAAGGTATTAATCTGGCTTTGATAACAGTGTCAAAAGTGAAAATTACCATAAAATGAGAGCCACTGGTGCATGTAGAATCATTTGACATCAATTCTTTTCAATATATTGAAGCAGACCTCACCAAACTAGCCAGTCTTAAAGACAATACAATATGATAGAGCCAGGTTTGGCCCCTTGCTCCCCGCTTGTTATTAATGCTAATTGGAAAAGTCTAACTCTTCTAGACTTCAGTTCCTTCATCTGTAACTTAGTGTACTGGATGGATAAAGTATCCAAATAGTAGCCTATATATTTTATTGGTTCTTTTTGGTTATACATGACAGCAGAATCCACTTTGATATAATTATACAAACATGGAATGCATCTCATTCTAGCTAGAGTCCCATTCTTATGGATGTACATGGTGGTGAAATTCACTGTGTAGTTTTCATATACAAACATAGAAAAATTATGTCAGACTCATTCCACTGTCTTTCATTTGCTTATCCCCCTGCCATTCCTTCCATTCCCCATTGTTTAATCTACCGCACTTCTATTCTTCCACTCACCACCCCCCTTACTATGGTTTAGCTTGCATATAACAGAGAAAACATTATACCTTGGGATTTGGGGGACTGGATTATTTAAGTTAGCATAATAGTCTCCAGGTCCATCAATTTTCTGGAAAATGTCATAAAATCATTCTTCTTTCTGTCATAGTAATATTCCATTGTGTATATATGCCACATTTTCTTTCATCTGTTGAAGGGCACCTAGGCTGGTTCCACAGTTTAGCTATTGTGAATTGAGCTGCTATAAACATTGATGTGGCTGTGTCACTATAGTATGCTGATTTTAAATCCTCTGGGTATATAACAAGTGGTGGAAAAACTGGGTCAAATGGTGACTATATTCCAAGTTTTCTGAGGAATCTCCACACTGCTTTCCAGAGTGGTTGCACCAATTTGCAGTCCCACCAGCAATGTATGAATGAAACTTTTCCCATATCCTTGACAATATTGGCCTATATCAACAGGCAGAAGTCAGAGTGGTGGTAATGAAGAGGTAGTAAGGCTGTATGGTATAGTAGTAATATCCATCCTCTATGGATTTGAATTTAAAATAATTATAAACAATGAAATAAGTACAATAAAGTACCACTTTTTTCCTGTTTTTTTTTTTTTTTTGGCATGGCAAAGGGGAATGAAGATCAGAAACAGATTCCAGAATCAGTCTACGTAGGTTTGAAGTCTGCCTCATTACACTTGCCTGTAAATTGGGTTGTTGTGATAATTAAACGAGTTAAAATATGTAAAGCAATTAGAACAGTACCTGACATATAAAAAGCACTCCATAGCTGCTTGCTGTGATGATGATGATAATGATGGTAATCACTAAGAAAATACAAGCAAGGAGCTGGACTTGGTGGCACATGTCCATAATGCCAGCTACTCAGAAGGATGAGGCAGGAGGATTGCAAGTTCCAAAACAGTCTCAAAAACTTAGTGAGGCCCTGTCTCAAAATTCAAAAACAAAAAGTGTTGGGGATATAGCCCAGTGGTAGAGTACCCCTAAATGCAATTCCCAGTACAAGAAGGAGAGGGAGGAGGCGAAGGCAAAGGTGAAGAAGAAGAGGAACCAAACCCAATGTTACTCTTTTGCCACTGAAGAAAGGAACAGAAACTATTGGTCAGAGACCATAATTACATAAACTGTAAGATTATGGAGTTTTCATCACTCTCTTAACTCTGTCAGTTTTATCACTTGTTTACTTCAGAGTTTCAGATAAATCTTAAAATTAAAAGAGCCTATGTGTTTGGCTTCAATGGCAGCCAAGAAAGTGTGCAGGTGGAGAAACTGTCTCATTCTGAAGCCAGGCTTGGACAGTTATCAAAAGAAGAGAAAACAGGCTACGTCCCTGTAGCTGGAAAGAATAAAGAACATGGGAAGTAGCCCTGGACTTGGAAAGGGGCCTGTAGACTGAGTACTGGAAATATACATGTGGTTCTGTCTTCCTTACTTCCCTCACAGGGCTGTGGTGAGCATCAAATGAGCTGATGTGTACACCAGTGCTTGTAAAGCTGCTAAGTGTTACAAACACATCACTTGAATAGCACTGAGTACTTTCAGATTACAAATGCTACATTGAAAATCTGCAGTCAAAGTGTGTATATAAAGCTGGGCATGGTGATGCAGTCCTGTAATCCCAGTGACTCAGGAGGATGAGGAGGAAGGCTCAAAAGTTTGAGGCCAGCCTCAGCAAATTAGCAAGGCCCTCAGCAACTTAACGAGACTCTATCTCAAAATATGAATGAATGAATGAATGAATGAATAAATAAATAAATAAATAGGACTTGGGATGTAGCTCAACAGTAAAGTGCCCCTGGGTTCAATCCCCAGTAACAACAAAAAAAAAGTTATTTAAAAAAAGTGTGTATGTAAGACTTATTCAGCCACAAAAGAAAATTCAGGTCTTGCCTCCTGCCTTCCAGTATGAGGGATAAAACCTAGGGCCTTTCTCATGTTAAGCAAGTGCTCTACCACTGAACTGTATCCCCAACCCTTTTAATATTTTATTTTCAAACAGAGTCTCTTTAAGTTGCCCAGGCTGCACTTGAACTTGTGATCCTCCTGCCTCAGCTTCCAGAGCAACTGAGATTACAGGTGTGGGCCGCCATGCCCTGCTGGTCTCACCCATTCTGATTGAGCAAGTTCTGCCTCTTCCAGGAAGCTTTTTCTGATCATCTCCGTAATCATACCACACCCTCTTCTAATTTTCATAGCAAGAGTTCCTCTTACCTCTTCTGCAGTCTTTGAAATCTTCTGTTATTTACCTTTTTCTGAATGAGTCTTTTCTCATCCACATTGACAGAACACAAAACACTACACACATTTAGGTGTTCAATAAACATTTGTCAAATTGTGGTATGGTAAGCAGAACTATGTCTCCCCCAAAGTGTGGACACATCCTAAGCTGTGGAACCTGTGAAAATGTGACCTTTGGCAAAAGCAAATGTAGGTTGCAGGTGGAATTAGGGTGACTAATCAGCTGACCTCAAAGTAGCATTATATGAATGGGCCTAAAGTAATCACAAGAATACTTATAAAATAAAAAAGGGAGGCAGAAAAAGGTCAGAGTCATGTGACATGAGAAAAACACAATCTGCTGTTGCTAACTCTGAGTTAGAGAAAGGCATCCAAGAGCCATGGAATGTAGGTAGTCTCTAGAAACTGAAAAAGGCAAGGATATGGATTTCCCCCTAGAAACTCCAGGAAGAAATACAGCCTGCTAACACCTTGAGTTTACCCCCAATGAAATTCATTGCAGACATCTGACATCCAGAATTGTAACGTAATAAACTTATGTTATTTTTGGCCATCAATTTTGTAGTAATTTGTTACAGGAGCAATAGAAAACTAGTACAAGTGATAAGAAAGGACTGTGCAGCAACCATATTTACTACCTCCAAACTTCTGGCTTCATCTGGGTTAAACAAAGCTGCAAGTTGCCAGGGCTAAAGACTGACAATCCACAACCTCCACCATGAACGTAACAGGCACTATGAGGTAAATGATTTAGAAATATTTTAGTTGCTTGAAAAGCAGCATGCAAATTATAGGCCTTTTAAATGAGGGAATGCAACTACTTTTAAAAAACATTTCCCCTCTAGCCGGGCATGGTGGTGCACTCCTGTAATCCCAGCAGCTCAGGAGTCTGGGGCAGGAGAATCAGGAGTTCAAAGTCAGCTTCAGCAAAAGCCAGGTGCTAAGCAACTCAGAGAGATCCTGTCTCCAAATAAAATACAAAATTGGGCTGGGGATGTGGCTCAGTGGTCAAGTGCCCCTGAGTTCAATTCCTGATACCAAAAACAAAAACAAAAACAAAATTTCCCTTCTAATTCAGTCCCCTCTTATTTCCTCCCCTCCTCCCTCCCCCGTTCCCTTTCCTCTACTGATCTTTCTTCTATTTACTTATAGTTTTTTTATTAGTATCCTGTGGATATACATGATGGTGGGATTCACTGTGGTGCATTCATATATGTACATATGAAAGTTAGGTCAGATTCATTCCACTGTCTTTCCATATCCCATCCCTCCTTCCTTACTTCCCTTCCCCTTTGTCTACTCCACTGATCTTCTATTTTTTATTATCCCCTTATTTTGCATTAACTTTCACCTATTAGAAAATTCAACCTTTGACTTTTTGAAACTAATAGTGGGACTCATTATGCTATATTCATACTTGCACATAATTTGCTCCATCTCCTTCCCAGTGCCTTTTGTTTCTTTCCCTTCTTCCTTCTCCCCCATTTGCTCTACTCTACTGATCTCCCTTCTTTTGTTGTTATTATTACTAATTAGTGCATTATCATTTATATATATTCATATATACACATGCAGGATTCATTGTGGTTTATCTGTACTTGGACATAGCAAATAGTATATTTTTATGATTACAAAAATAGTACAGATTCCCTGTAGAAAACCTTGAAAGTCCATGTAAAGCCTAAAGAAGAATATGAAAATTATCCTAATGAAAAAAATGCAATTTGTTGTATTATAAGCATTCAGCTAATTTGGAGGGAAGGGACCTCTCTCAGAACAGAAAGCAAATATTCACTTCCAGAGAGAATGAGATGGACTGTCTGAATTTGGTCAATTGAGCTGTCCTTACTATCGAGAAAAAGATTTTTGATTGTTTAGCATTTGGACTCTGGTTTGGAGCTCTTCACCATGAATCATCATGGTCTCTTGATTAAACAAGCAAACAAATAACCAAAAATCCAGAAAAATTTGGCTACGGATACCCTGAAACGTAGGAAAGACTTGGAGTAGGAAAGAGGAAAAAGAATCACTGGATGGATTAGGGAAAATTGTCCAGGTGCTCAAGGGCTCACTCTATATTCACACCTATTAAATGTAGTAAGGGAAGAGTCATGCTGAAGGGCAATAGCTGTACCCAAGACCTGTACTTCCTAGTCCTCTAGTCTGTACATGAACAAAAACATGACTATTTTGTCTCAGCTTTTTTTGAGCTAATCATTCTGTGAGAAGGAGCAAAGCCTGGACTTCGATAAGGTTTTCATTGTGGTTAAAATACACATAAACACATCATTTTTATCATTTGAAAGTGTACAATTTGTGGTATCCTGTACATTCTCAATGCTGTGAAATCATTGCCAGTATCCGGTTGCAAAACATTTTAATCAACATGAATGGAAACCCCATACCCATTAAGAAATTGCTCCCCGACGGACATGGTGGCACAAGACTATAATCCCAGTGGCTTGGGATACTGAGGAAGGAGGATTGTGAGTTCAAAGCCAGCCTCAGTAACTCAGTGAGGCCCTAGGCAACTCAGCAAGACCCTGTCTCTAAATAAAATACAAAAAGGGCCAGGGATGTGGCTCAGTGGTTAAGTGCCCTTGGGTTCAATCCCAGGAAGGAAGGAAGGAAGGAAGGAAGGAAGGAAGGAAGGAAGGAAGG
>JAJEJO010005239.1:670646-688843 GCA_020662805.1 Glaucomys volans
GGAAGGAAGGAAGGAAGGAAGGAAGGAAGGAAGGAAGGAAGGAAGGAGGGAGAAAGAAAGAAAGAAAGAAAGAAAGAAAGAAAGAAAGAAAGAGAGAGAGAGAGAGAGAGAGAGAGAGAGAGAGAGAGAGAGAGAGAGAGAAAGGAAGGAAGATGAAAAAAAGAAGGGAAAAAAAGAAAGGAAAAAAACCAAATTTCTCCCCATTCCCACCCCCCTAGCAACTGTTCTTGGCTTTCTGGTATCTGCTTCTGGTCTTTATGGATTTGTCTATTCTGGATATTTCATGTTAATAGAATCATACAATATATGATCATATATGATATTTTCTGTCTGGTTTGTTTCCTTTAGTGTAGGGTATTCAAGGTTCATCTGTTGCACCATGTACCAGAACTTCCTTTTCATGATGAATAACATTACATTCTGTGGATATGCCAAATCTTGTTTACTCATCCGTTTATGGCACATTCGGGGTCTTCCATCTCTTAGCTATTATGAATAGTGCTGCTATTCACATTTATACATGTTTTTTTGAACACTTGTTTTTCAGTTCTTTTGGGTATATACCTATGAGTGAAATTGATAGGTCATATGGTAATTCTGTTTAATTTATTGAGGATATGCCAAACCATTTTCCATAGTGGGTGCACCAGTTTACTTACAAAAAGATTTTGCTCTATTGCTAACCACCTATCCCATGCAGATGTGTCTCTATAATACTAACAAATGCCCATTGTTGGAGGTGATACACCTCCATACCTCTTTTTGCTCCTAAAAATCTTGCTGGTTATGCCAAGAATGCAAGGCCCTAAACAACTTTTTACTCAAGCCATTTCTCACATTCTATTTGCAGTTAGCAGCCTTGAGAGATGAAGTAGTATCTCCACACAAACATTGGGCTTGCTATAAATCAGTGGATCTCTCAAGCTGAGTGTTTCGCTGCCACAAAGCAAAATTATTCTGTGTGTAGCACCCACCTGGCCCTCCTGTACTCTGATGATATCTCCCCTGTGGGATTTAAAAGGCAGGAGGAACCAGTGCAAATCAACCTGAAGCTCATGTTCCTTGCTGTGCTATGGGTAACGGAGTCCCTCATCTTTGACCCAGGAGTCTTGGATCTTTGCCAGGATTCATGACACAAGTAGTTTAACACAAGTAGCTTATAAGTAAGGTAAAAATCCCAGACCCTTCCATTCTCAATACTTATAAGTCTTCAATGTCTATCAGGGTTGTGAAGATGAGCCTTCACATCTGCTCTGGAAGAGTCTGTGAACTAAGCAAGCTTAAACACCAGGGTCAGGGCACAGCAATATGGTCTTTAAAAATGTCTTTCCATGACATTTTTATTTCACTGTCTACAATTTATTTTTCTGTACATGTATTCATAATAGTTCATATTGGTATTATTTAACATTGCAAATGGTATATTTAATTTCATTTTTTGGTTTGTCATCTGTATAGGATTTTATTGATATATTTACTTTGTTTCTAGGAACCTAGCTCAATTCTCCTTAATTTTAATAACTTATCTGAACTTTCTTTTGAACTCTACAAGATGAAAATTGATTAAAGTTCATGGTCATTTTGTTAAAAATTATTATTACTTAACGAAAACTAGACAATTTTTTTAAATCTATGAAGCAAAATAAAAGGAAAGAAACCCTCAGTTATGAAAAGTTGGGGATCTACCAAGCTCTGCTATCTGGTCTTTTGATGACTTCCATTTTCATAGAGATTTGAATTTTACACTTAATATTTATTGCCTATCTGTTCTATGCAAGGAGTGAAGTCAAATATAAATAACACATAACCTTTTCCTTTGAGGAGCTCACAGTACTACTATAGCAGGAGAGATGGAATGATCTCTAATGTTCTATTTATTGCAGAAGCTACAATTTAGGTCCACTATTAAGTTATCCCTTCAGGATTCAGCATTTTTTTTCTTTTACTATTATTTATTTTCTCCTCCCTGTGACTCAAAAAACAGAAACCACCTCAACACACTACAAGAAACAAGGGAGCATATGTTGATGTGGATGTTCTCCATTCTTTCTATGGATTCCTTTCCTTCTCTTCTCTACATCTTTTCTGTTCCTTCATCATCTTGCTTTGTCCTGACCCCTATATGACTTCATGGCATCCTTTTACTTTCAACTCTAGTGCTAACAAGATCTGCTTTGTTCCTCAACTTCTATTCCTAACAATACAGTTTCATCGATCTAGCTTTTCTTGTGCTGCAAGTCAGATGTGGTTGCTGGCCAGTCTATGGAAAAGGGCGACCTATCCTTGGGTTAGGTGATAATCCCTTTGGTAAAGCAGTTAGTGTGATTTTAAGCATAGTACATGGATGCTGAGGCAAGAGAAGGATATGAAATCCTTTACAGTACAGTTATGTCATATCCAGAGTAGGCAATCATTTACACCTCTAAAATGGAAAATACATCTCTTGAAGACCCTATTTTGTGGCATTTTATGGCTTGAGTTGCAGGCCTAAATGAAGAGTTTTAGATAATGAGGTTCAGTTCTACCACAGAGAAACTAAAGGAGAATTATTAGGTGAATATGGGTCAAGTAATAGCAGGACACTTAATGCTTCAGTGAATACCATGTAATGTACTATCGTCTGCAAGGAAACCTTCTCTCAGATCTCTGTTGCTTCCATTGCTTTGGAACGGAACCTCTTTGGACCTAACCATGAAATATCTGGTCACTTGACAGTTCTACAGCCTCCCTTCTAAACTAAGACAATGTTGCTTTTAATGAGACCAGAGAAACTGGATGGTAAAGAGTTTAAGTAGGTCATTTTAGCAGTCTCCGACATTGTGTGTGTTTTGAGAAATTTGAAATGATATTTGTCCTCCTCATCCCTCTAAAAAATAACTCTTTCATGAGCCTGTTAAAAGGCAGGAAATCCCTACCATCAGAATTATCCCTCTGAGCAAGAGCACTGTCCCCAGAGGCCCTGGTTAAATCCCACTGTTACCTTGTGGTAGTGAAGGGGAGAGGAGGTGATCTTCTGTCTGGGGAGAGAGGGGGGAGTAATTCATCAACCCACTATCACCTGCTACTCATATTCTCACAGAGACCATGTGCAGAAAGAAAGGAACCCAGGAGAGGTAAATTTGGAGATTGGGCAAAACACGAAGGTCTGTAACAGGTACACCTTGGCAAAAAAGGGTAGTTGGAATAGGGTGCTGCAGCCGAGGACTCTGAAAAAGAGGAGAGGAGTGCGTTGGGCATTGGGAAATGCACTGGAGCCAAAGTAAGTGCCTAAAGGGGAAGATTTAAGACCCATTTGATCCACCCCAATTCTCTCCCCAGACCCACTGAATTAGATTTCATTTAGTCAGGATCATTAGGTGGTTCAAGTGCATTGCTCTAAGGGATCCGCAAACCACAAGGACTTAAAAACCACTGACTTAAGCAGTTTGGGGAAAAGATTCAGTGGATGAAAGTTGGGAATTGATCTCAAAAAATGGTTTAAGTTCCATTTTCCCATTCTTTAGAAGATTGGGGTTTTTTTTGTTTTTTGCTTTGTTTTGTTTTGTTTTTTGTACTGGAGATTGAACCCAGTAATATCCTACCACTGAACTACCTCCCAAGCATTTGTACTTTTTATTTTAAGAGCAGATTTTGCTAAGCAGTCAAGGCTGGCCTTGAACATGTTATCCTCCTGCCTCAGCCTCCCAAGTAGCTGGGATTACAGGCATGCCTCACTGTACCCAGCTAAGAAGATTTGTCTTTTCAGAGAAGTAGCTTTTAAAAATCAAGCTTCCTCCCCATCTTTTAAGAGAAGTGATTTTTGAAAATCAACTCCCCCCCATCTTGCTTGAATCTTCACAAACAATCCCTCCTTTTTTATTACAGGAAAAGCCCAATTTTAGTTAGATAAACATTAAAGATGTCAGTTATTGGCCTGTTTTGATTGTTCAGGAGCTAAGAAACCAACCAGAATGAAAAAAACCCTAGAGGCTTTGTAAAGATATCAATTTATCTTAGCACCTGTCCTAGGTCCTACAGCCTGCAGCTGGGAGGTCCTTAGGCTTCACTCCTCTAGTTCAGGCAGGCCAGAACTCAAAGTGGACAATTCTCAAAAAAAAAAAAATGTGTCTGAAGAACAAAACATAACCATTGCTTTCATTCAAGGTCTTACATTTAAAAATCTCGGATGGAAGTCCACTTAGTTCCTTGGCCCTTTCTGAGTCAGCTGATCGAATGGAAGGGATTCTCTTTTTTCCTAATAAGTAGCTGAGTCGGGCCCATTCATGTGTGCCACCTGGACCTAGCAAGGCAGAAGAGACAGCAGCAGGTGATGGACAGTCTTTAAGTAAAGCCTGAAAATATCTCTATCTTGGAACAAACCTCTCCAGTTGACCCAATTTCTGCTGCCCCCAGAGGGCTTCCTGGTAGTACAAGTAGAGGGGAAACAGGTAACTTTTGGAGAAATGAGTAAAATTATTTTATCGTTTTATAATTGGTCCCTTAGATAAGATGGATTTATTTCAAAGGGGAGGAGAATGAGTATATTCAGGAGTTTTAGATAAGCACCATTTCCCTCAGGGAAAACTTGATTCCATTGTACTTTCCAGAGACTCAATCAGAGAACAAAATGAACATTCATTCATTCCGTGTTCATTCAACAAACATTTATTTTTTAACTTTTAATGGAATCTAAATTTTATTGAAGTAAGTAATTATAAAATCAATAGCTTTATATACTATATATATATTACATATATATACACATACACCCTCAGGGGTATAGCATGTAAGTATTTACAAAGTTTGTATGATCTTTATCCATTTTTTTGGTTAATACATAATTGTACATATAATAAACATTTAGTAAATATTTGAACTGAAACAGACACTGGTTATGGACTGATGCACCTGAAACAGCTTAATATTAATAATATTAATATTATGGTAACTCCTAGACTTCTGGTTAGGTCAAGAAAATTTTCTACCTATAAGTTATATTGGCTGTGTTACAAATTGCTCCAACTTGTTCTGGCTAAAAACATTTATTATCATGGGGGACCATGTGGCAAGCTGCCAACCACATGCTTGGACATAGGGCCACACAGTGTCTGAGACCTAGATGGCACTCCAAAGGGAGCCAAAATGTTGGCTTGACTTGTCAGTTTTATATGCTATTCATGCAAGGGTGGAGGCACCTGGACTATATTTTTAACCACTTCACTTTGTTTTGTGGTGAGATGGGGATTGAGCCCTGGGCCTTGTTCACCTTAAGCATGATTCTTCCACTCAGTTACACCACCAGCCCCTTATTCCACATACTTGGAACACAAGTTCAACAATTAAATATTATTTCTTACACCCCTTTTACTTATGAATGGGCTCTCTGTTATCATGTCTCCTAACCTTGAGTTTTATGGATGGAATTCGGATTGGCCTATGGACTTTGATGGGAAAAATACATCTTTATTTTGATCAATTTCCAACTGAAAGTAGTCAACATGTCACAGTCTTTTTAGCAATAACTGTGACTTCATCAGCAACACAGAGCAAACATATTTTCACATCACATTATAGTTGTAGTCAGTATCTCAAAAGATCAATTATACTCATCTGTACTTCAAATTATGGAGATTATTAGGCCTGCCCCTAGATTTTTTTCTGGGTTAATAAGAACATGCATATAAAATGGTTAGAATGTCCACACTGAACTGAGGGTGTGGCCCAGTGGTAGAGCACTTGCCCAGCATGTGTGAGGCCCTGTGTTCAATATCCTGCACCACAAATAAGGTATCATACTAACCCCTGAATTTTCAGGCTCAAGGAAGCCCTACGAAAATTCTAATGACATTTTTTACAGAAATAGAAAGAAATCCTAAAATTTAGATGGAACAACAAAAGACCCTGAATAGTTAAGTCAAGGTTGACCAAAAAGCACAAAGCTGGAGGCATCACACCATGTGCTTTTAGAATATATTGCGAGGGTATATGGTATGGTTTAGATATGAGGTGTCCCTCAGATCTTGCGTGAGAGACAATACAAGAAAGCTTAGAGGTGAAATGATCAGGATATGAGAGCCTTAATCAAATCAGTACATTAATCCTCTGATGTGGATTAACTGAGTGGTAACTGCAGGCAGACTGGAGGAAGTGGGTCATTGGAGGCATGCTTTTGGGGTATATATTTTGTCAGTGGTGAGGGAAGTCTCTCTCCCTCTCTCCCTCTCTCCCTCTCTCCCCCCTCTCCCCCTCTCTCCCTCTCTCTTTCTTAGTTCCAGGTTGTGAACTGCTTTCCTATGCCACACTCTTCCACCATGATATTCTGCCTCACCTTGGCCCCAGAGCAGTGGAGTCAGCCATCTGTGGACTGAGAATTCTGAAAACATTAGTCCCCAAAAAAACTTTTCCTCCTCCAATTGTTCATGTCTTTTGGTCACAACAGCAAAAAAAAAAAAAAAAAAAAAAAAAAAGCTGACTACAACAGTATATTAATTTGGGCATGGTACCGGCATACAGACCAATGGAACAGAGTAGAGAATTCCAAAATCAATCTACATATTTATGGTCAATTGTCTTGGAACAGGCTCCAAGAACATACAATGGGGGAAGGACAGTCTCTTCAATAGATGGTGTTGGAAAAACTGGATGTCCACATGTAGAGGAATAAACAGATCTTCATCATTTCACCATAGCAAAAAGACTGACTCAAAATAGATTAAGGATATAAATGTCAAGCCTGAAAGTACAAAAGAACTTTAAGAAAACATGGAGGAAAAACTTCATGGAGCTGGGGATATAGCTCAGTTGGTAGAGTACCTGCCTCACCAAGCATCAAGGCCCTGGGTTCAATCCCCAGAACCACAAAGTACCCAAAACCACTTCATGCAATTGATCTGGGCAATGAAATTTTGAATATGACCCCAAAAGCACAAACAACAGAAGTGAAAATAGACAAATGGGATCACATTGATCTAAAAAGCTTCTGCACAGCAAAGGAAAGGATGGATAGAATGAAAGCACAGCTTATCTAATGGGGGAAATTATTTGTAAATCATTCATCTGATCAGCAGTTAATAATAAAGAAGCATTTAGGGAACTCAGCACAGTAGCAAGAAAAAAAATAACTGGATTTTAAAATGCACTAAGGTCAGGAATAAACCTTTCTCAAAAGGAGGCATACAAATAGCCATAGATATAGGAAACAATGCTCAATATCACCCATCACCAGACAAATGCAAATCAAAACCACAGTGAGATATCATCTTCCCCAATTAGAATGGCTATTACCAAAAGGCAAAAGATAAGAATCATAGAAGGGGAACTCTTATACACTGTTGGAATGTAAATTAGCATAGCCTTTATGGAAAGAGTATGGAACGTTTAAATACAAACTGCCGTATGATCCAGCTATCCTATGTCTCAGTCCATATTCAAAAGGAATTAAATCAGGATGCTGAAGAGATCACTGTACTCCCATGTTTATTGTACCATTATTCACAAAAGCCAAGATGTAAAATCAACCTCAGTGTCCATCAACAGATAAAGATGGGTAAAGAAAATAAACACAATGAAATACTATTTCACCTTTGAAAAAAAGGAGATCCTGCCATTTGTTGTGAAAATTACAATTAAAATAAAATTGAGGGTGCACACGGTGGTGCATGCTTGTAATCCCAGCATCTTGGGAGGCTGAGGCAGGAGGATCACAAGTTCAAAGCCAACCTCAGCAACTTAGCGAGGCCCTAAGCAACTCAGTGAGACCCTGTGTCTAAATAAATACAAAATAGGGCTGGGGATGTAGCTCAGTGGTTGAGTGCCCCTCAGTTCAATCCCCAGTACACCCCACCAAAAAGAAAACATTGAAAGAGACTTCAACATGGAATTGGGAGGCCATCAGTGAAAAGAACTTATCCTGCAGCTGCTGCCTACGAATGTGAACTTCGGTAACCTGACTGTAGACAGCTAGGAAAGTTCATTATATTGTGCCCAGAGTCTTAAAATGTGTAACAAGAGGTTATGAGACTCTTGTTTTATGGACCTTTTTACTCAGTATATACATACATTACTTTATTTATCTTCTGTCAGTTTGCTAGCCCCTGCCATACAGCACCTGTTCTTTCTTAATTGCAATAGAAGTACACTCTAAAGGAATTTGTACAGTTCTATACTATTCCCACTGTCTCTGCCTTCTTTAGAACATTTATTCAGAGCTATCTGAACCTGAGTCTCCTGAATCGCAGTTCCTAACACCCCAAGTAAAGTCCTTCTTTGTTGTTTTTTGTTTGTTTGTATTTCTGCAGTTTCTGAGTTTAGATTGATCAACATTGTGGTAATATGGATGAACCTGGAGGAGATTATGTTCATTGAAATGGGCCAGAGACAGAAGGACATATATTGCATGCTCTCATTGAAATGTGGAAACCTAAAAGATTTACTATAGAAGCAGAGGTAAAATGGCGATTACCAGGGGATGGAGAAGAGAAAATGAGGAAATATTGGTCGAAGCCTACAAGTTTCAGTTTAACAGGATGAACAGATTCTGGAGACCTATTGTACAGTGCAGTGACTACAGGCAATAATGTATTACATACCTGAACATTGCTAAAAGAGTTGATCCTAAATATTTCACCATAAAAATAAGTATGTGAGAGGAATGTTAATAAGCTTAACTTAATCATTTCACAATGTCAACACATAGCAAAGCATTACATTCCACAAAATAAGTATATACAATTTTCATGTTGATTTTACCTTAGAAATGCTGGGAAGGGACAAGAAACACGTTAATATGCATAAATTGTATCTTTAATATTTTGATGATTGTATTTTAACACATCTGGTTTTCGTTGTAATCCTACATGTTTTATTTTGTGTATTAAAAATGATTTTGTGCCAGGCGCGGTGGTGCACCCCTGTAATCCAAACGACTTGGGAGGCTGAGTCAGGAGGATCGCGAGTTCAAAGCCAGCCTCAGCAACTTAGCGAGGCCGTTAGCAACTCAGTGAGACCCTGTCTCTAAATAAAATACCAAATAGGGCTGGGGATGTGGCTCAGTGGCCGAGGGTCCCTGAGTTCAATCCCTGGTTCCAAAAAAAAAAATGATTTTGTAAATAATTCATCAGTTGGCCAAAGGGACCCATGGCATAAGGAAAGTTTTTGTTTCTTTGAAGGTGTTTTGTGGGTTTATTTTTTTACATTTTAGTTTTGCACTAATAAATAGTTTTTTTAAGCTTTCTGTTCTGTTGCAAGCCAGTTTACAAAACTTCTATACACACGTGTGTGTTCATGAGTACATATTTCCTTTTTTGAAAACGTTGGATTCTTTAAAATTATTTTTTATGTTTTTATTAGTGCATTATAGTTACACATAAAAGTGGAATTTAATGTGATACACACACATAACATAATTTGGTCAATTGCATTCCACAGTTCTTTCCCTTTCTCATCCCTCCTCCCTCTGCCTCAATCCTTCTTCTACACCACTGTTCACCCTTCTATTTTCATGAGATCCCTTTTTTTTTAATTCCTTTTTTTCTTTCTAGCATCTGCATATGAGAGAAAACATTTGATCCTTGAATTTCTGAGTCTGACTTATTTCACTTTGCATGATGTTCTCCAGTTCCATATATTTACCAGCAAACACCATAATTTCATTCTTCTTTATGCATGAGTACAACACCATTGTGTATACATACCACATTTTCTTTATCCATTCGTCTGTTGATTGGCACATGGGCTGGTTTTGTAACATACTTGGCTATTGTGAGTTGTGCTGCTATAAATACTGGTATGCATGTATCACAGTAGTATGCTGATTTTAGTTCTTTTCAGTGAATGCCAAGAGTGGTATAGCTGAGTCAAATGTTGAGTCTATTCCTAGTCTTTTGAGGAATCTTCACTGCTTTCCAAAGTGGTTGTATTAATTTACAGTTCCACCAACAATGCATAAGTGTACCTTTTTCTCCACATCTTCTTCAGTATTTATTGTTATTTGTATTGTTTTAAAAAACTTTTTCTGTAGTTGTGTATGGAAAGAATTCCTTTATTTTGTTTATTTCTATGTGGTACTAAGGATTGAACCCAGTGCCTCCCACATGCTAGGCAAGCACTCTGCCACTGAGCTACAGCCGCAGTCCATGTTATTTGTCTTCTTTTTAAAAATATTTTTAGTTGTAGATGGACATAACTTTATTTAATTTTTAATGTGGTGCTGAAGATTGAACCCAGTGCCTCACAGGTGCTAGGCAAGTGCTCTACCACTGAGCCACAACCTCAGTCCTATTTGTATTCTTAATGGCTACTATTGTAACTGTAGTGACATGAAATCTCAGTGTAGTTTTGATTCGCATTTCCCTAATTGCTAAGGATGTTGAGCATTTTTCATATAGTTGTTGGCCATTTGCATTGCTTCTTTTGAGAAATGTTTATTTAGTTCTTTTGCCCATTTATTGATTGGGCCATTTGGATTTTTTTGGTGTTAAGTTTTCTGCAGTTCTTCATATATTCTTTATATTAATCCCCTGTTGGAAGAGTAGTTGGCAAAGATTTTCTCCCATTCTCAACCTCTCTCCACAATGTTAACTGCTTCCTTAGATGTGAAGAAGCTTTTTAATTTAAAGCTGTTTCACTTTTTTTTTTTTGTACCAGGGATTGAACCTAGGGCGCTTAATCACTGAGCCACATCCCCAGACCTTTTTATATTTTATTTAGAGACAGGATCTTGCTAAGTTGCTTAGGGCCTCACTAAGTTTCTGAATCTGGTTTTGAACTTGCAATCCTCCTGCCTCAGCCTCTGGAGATGCTTGGATTACAGGTATGCTGTTCCACTTATTGATTCTAGATCTTATTTCTTGAACTTTAGGAGTCTTGGTAAAGAAGTAGATGCCTGCACCAAATATGTTGGAGTGTTGACCTTCGGTTTTCTTCTAGCAGTTTCAGTGGCACAAGGAAAGTTTATGAATTCCTGATTTAGTACAGGTTCAGATAGGAAAATGTAAACACCCTAGGTAATAACTACCTTGGTGGTGTGAACACCTGATTATGGTCTTCAAATACTGCTAAGTATGCATTTCTGATTAGGATAACTCAAATGTTAACTAGAACTATAAAAACTATTTGTCAATATGAATAAACATTGCTTTTTCCTCCTCTCCTTCAAAATACATACCTAATGCACCCCTTATTCATACCTCTGCTGCCCCCTGCACTAACTTTTAAAAATATCATTTTGTAGACAGATACAATATTTCATTAAATCATTGATTCTTTGAATCCAAGATGTCATAGGTTGTAAGATTCGTCATTCTTTAATACACCAAAAAAAGAAAAATTGCTGTCAATTCAAACTGACATATTATTAGGGTAAGATTCACCCCAAATTCAGAGGTAATAAAAAGTAAAAAAAAAGTAGATGAAATAAAGTACATTACAAAACACTGACGTCAAAGTGCGTTGAAGTAAATTATAGACAATATAAAACACTGTGCATATACAATATAACATGGTAAGGAGTGCAGGTTTTGTTTTCTTCACATATGAAGTCAAAAATTTATTTCTCAGGGCTGCCGACCTGCCACAAGATGGCGAGAGCTCCAAGGAAACATAGGGAGAGACTGGAAGTCACTAGGGGAAAGATGAATAACAAAAATAATGATGGGTCTGTCATTTGGGAAACTCAAATGGGTTTATTTCAAAGCTGATAATAAAAAACAGAAGAGCAAGTACTTTAGGAGGAGCATAAAGATGTACATTTAATATTCCATTTTGTCTTGTGTGTACTGGGCTCTGATTTCCAGAGAAAGTGCATGGACAAGTCAACATGGTTGGTGTAGGCACAACGTGGACTCATTGGCAATCAAGGCTGTTTAATGTTTCAGAACTTCCCTCAGCCCCATGCAGCCAGGCTTGATAAGTGACTCATAACAAGACAAGGCTAGCCACAAATTTTTCCTCATTACTATGAAGCAATGCATTTGTTTTTGGCACACAATATGTAATAGGGAAAATAATAGGATGCAAGCTCTGGTATATTTCTGTGGGATGAGTAGTGACAGAGGTGAAGTCTCTCCCATGCCATAAAGGAGTTACCACAATAGATCCACAATAACTATGTGGAGAAATATTAAGAGACCTGGACTCTAACGTATTGCTGCTTAGCATGCAAAATGGTGGAGGGGAATTTTTCAATGTCTAGAAAATTACATATGCACACACTTTACTTCCTGGAAGCTACTCCAAAAACATTCTGAAAAAATGCAAAATGACTTATGCCCTTTGCTGCTCTTCATTGATGTTATTTATAAGATGAATAGACAAAAGAAACCCATAATATAGCCACATAATGAAGTAATACATGATCATAAAAAGAAATGAAGACAATCTTTGTATACTGACATGGAATGGTCTTCAGGATAATATAAATGAAAAAAGGCAAGTTTTTATAGTATGTCACCTTTTGTATACAAAAGGGGAGACATACACACACATATGTGTATATGTTCTGTATATAGATTTGCTTATATTTTACAATAGCAAAATGAGCTTTCTAATACATCTCCTCCATCTTGTCTGGAATTATGTTGTTCTTTAGATATTGAGAGAGCTGTTGCTTGTAAGCATCTTTATCTTCTTCCACAAGGGAATACATATAATCTGCAAAGTTATGATCCATGAAGCGCTTCCAATACACTTTTGCATTCAGAATCATAACCAGGAAATCATTTGGTACTCTGAGGAATAGACAAGCCTCCATCCACTGTTACTGTCAGAGCTTCAAAAGTTGTATTGCTTGTGGTAAATATGTCAAGGCCTGCCTCCAAATAGCAAGTAAAGGCACCAGGCTGACCATCAATGCTCTCCACATTGTATTTATCTCTGGTTACCTCCACTTGGCCTTCACAGATCTTGCCCATGACAACCTATTGAAAATACTGACCCAACAGCAGGCCAATACAGGAGGCTCCAGCATAATCTGTCCAGCCAAAATTCACGCCATATTTTGCACATACTATCATATTACCTTCTATCCAGGCATAAACTATCTGACAAGTGATATCTCTGTTAGTAAATGAATTATCATCTTGTATTCATGTATGTTGTACTATTCTTATCCTGGATCACTGAGTTTTTCATTGTGATCAAAAGACACAACAAGAACAACTTAGAGCAGGTTAAGTTCATTTTTGAACTTACAGTTTCAGAGGTTCAGTCCATGGTCATGCAAGTCCATTGCTCTGGGCCCCAGATGAGACAGATCATCATGGTAGAAGAGCATGGTGGATGAGTGCTGTTCACCTCAGGGCATCCAGGAAGCAGCAGGGTGACCAGGTGGGGGGCAGCAAGGAGGGCCAGAGGGAAAACACACCCTATCATAGCACAACCCCAATGATCTATCTCCTCCAGCCATGCCACACCTGCCTATAGGTACCACTCAGTACATTCAAACTAGGATGGACTGATTTAGTTACAGCTCTTGCAATCCAATTATTTCACCTCAAAATATTCCTGCATTAACATGGGAGCTTTGGAGGGACACATCATATCCAAACCATAGCAATCACCAACCTTCCAAATGCAGTAATCAATGTAATCCTCTCATCTTCTTCTAAATTTGACTTATTATCTCTTCAAGTAGACTTTATTCTTAATAACTTTAACAAACCCTGTTCTTCAGAACATAGATATGTATCTATGGCTTGGCACAGACCTGCAGGCCCAGCAGTGGTATCGAGGAAAAAATGTATTTTATTGTTAAAATATGTTCTTTCTAGCTCTTTCATTAAAAAGCCTGGAATCAATGACAACCCAATAGCAATAAAATGTCCTTAACACCCAGGTTTTGGTCTTTAAATGCCTTTTCCCACTGAGAAAGAGCCAGAGTCCTTTGGAGAAATGGCTATGCAGATCTGGAGCTGTATATACAAGATGAGCCTGGGAGATCTTATAGCAGAAAACAAGAAGTTATCAAAGATAACTGGGTTTCCATCAAAAGAAAAAAAAAAGAGCCAATTTAAAGAGGATTCCACTGGTGCCAGGCGTGGTGGCGCACGCCTGTAATCCAAGCAACTTGGGAGGCTGAGTCAGGAGGATCGCGAGTTCAAAGCCAGCCTCAGCAACTTAGCGAGGCCCTAAGCAACTCAGTGAGACCCTGTCTCTAAATAAAATACAAAATAGGGCTGGGGATGTGACTCAGTGGCCGAGTATCCCTGAGTTCAATCCCTGGTTCCAAAAAAAAAAAGGGATTCCACTGGTCAGTAATGCAACAATTTGTGCAAAATAATGGACATCTATGGGTTGGGGTTGTAGCTTAGTAACAGAGCACTTGCCCAGCATGTGTGAGGCACTGAGTTTGATTCTCAGCACCACATATAAATAAATAAATAAATAAATAAATAAATAAATAAAATGTCCACTGACAACAAAAAAATATTTTTAAAAAATGGACACGTAGGGCTGTGGATATAGCTCAGTTGATAGGGTGCTTGCATTGCAGGCACAAGGCCCTGCATTCAATCCCCAGCACCACACAAAAAAATGGACATATAGTTTTAGTTCTGACATGTTAAAAGTGACATTGACATCCTTACAAAATGATACAAAGCTGGAGGTCACTATAAATGGTGGAGAAGAGAATTCCAGGGTTCTTTCTCTCCACTAAGGCAACTAGTAAGCAGGTCAATTGTCAGAAGCCATTTTCACAGAACTCTGGAATCTAATTTAAAATAAAAACTAAAGTGAATGAAAGGAGAGCTTAATGAAGAAGGTGTTGTCTTGCCTGCTCACTCTCACTACCAGAGCAGTGGCAGCTGTAAAGATGGCAGCTTACACTCTTATTGCAGGTTTCTTGTGTCAGAGGAAACCAATACAGACCTTACTCTCAAAGAATTGTGTGTGTGTGTGTGTGTGTGTGTGTGTGTTTTAACCATCTGATAGTTCCCTGAAGAAAGGGTACAGCTGACTATCAGCTGACTTTAAGCATTCCAAGGGCTGGGACAGCTTACTGGATGACATTTGCTGAAGGCATTTCAAGGCAAAAGTATTGATTGTGGCAGTGTGTAGCAGAAGATGGTTAACAGTTGGTATAAGCAAAGGATTGGCTAAAAGGCTTGGGAAGGAAGAGGCTTGGAAAGGAGATACATGGAGGAATAAGGGAATTTAAAAGCTCCCATCTAAACGAAAGATATGAAAAGGCCATGTACATGCCTACTGCATGAAAGCACCTGAAGCTTTTGCTACTGGTTGACTTTCACACTTCTCTTAAGCACAAAGTGATGCTGGAGGCACAGTTGTAATTGGCCTACCTAAGCATTGAAGGACTAACCTCCCCACCAAGAAAAAAAAGGCAATACATTTTTATTACTCACAAAACTGATAGGAAAAAAATGAAACATTTACCTTCACTTTTCTGTACACATTGTGATTCAGAGTAAGCAAATAGTTGATGAGAAGTTCCTATTTATAGAAGGATTGTAATAAATGCAGAAGTGCTCACATTAGAAAAATCAACATTTTGTAATTCATTATTGAAATAATAGATCTATGTAGGGGTTATTAGATAAAATGTTGAGCTGGCCATGGTGGAGCATGCCTGGAATCCCAGTAGCTCTGGAGGCTGAGTCAGGAGGATCATGAGTTCAAGGTTGGCCTCAGTAACTCAGGAAGATCCTGTCTCTAAATAAAATATAAAAAAAGACTGGAGATTATATCTCAGTGGTTAAGTGCCCCTGGGTTCAAACCCAGTACCAAAAACAAACAAAAGATAAATGAAAAGTTGATGGGAATCTTTATAATAGGGAGCATAAGCTGGTATCACTTGAACCTTCTGATGAATCTTAGTATCAATCAAAATGAGATAGGCAGACATAATGCACCTGCTCATACACTGTGGTAGGAAGTACATGGCACCACCTACTAGGTATCCTTGCCTAAAAATTGACAATGAATCTAACCAAACCTCTAGGTCTCACTACTGGTTATTAGGAAATACAGGGACAAAGGACAAGTTAAACAATATCACCAGGAAGCAACTGGCCAAATCTAGAGTGTCCAACAGTCAACAGAAAAAAATGACCCAGTTCCTTCAACAAATCCGTGACACAGAAAAGGTGAGTGAGGAATTTGGGCATACAGAAAAATAAAGATATACTGAAGCTGGGCACGGTGGCACATGTCTGTAATCCCAGCACTTGGGAGGCTGAGGCAGGAGGATCGCGAGTTCAAAGCCAGCCTCAGCAACTTAGCAAGGTGCTAAGCAACTCAGTGAGAATCTGTCTCTAAATAAAATACAAAATAGGGCTGGGGATGTGGCTCAGTGGCCGAGTGTCCCTGAGTTCAATCCCCAGTACCAAAAAAAAAAAAAAAAAAAAAAAGATATACTGAGTCACAATAAAGAAGCACACATGAGCTGGTGGAATGCAAGAAATGCCCATGAACTGAAATGAAAAACAACTCCTGAGCAACCCAGCCCATGCCCTTGGCCTATGTCCTTATCTGCAAAATGTAACACAATACAAGGGCAACACACAAGTGCTAGAAAACATGTGAAATTATGTGACTCCACCAAGACTCCTCCTCTAGTCCAGCCCCGAGCTACTCTCCCTTTATAAAAATTAACACCTCAGACAAATGGGCTGCTGTCGCTCCCTCTGGAGATGGGCTGCTTTCTCCCTTGAATGTGTATTCCTTGCTTTACCCCAAAAGGCATTCTCTCCCTTGAGATAACCCATGCTCTCCCTTGAATGTGTATCTGCTTCCCTAAATAAATCGGTCTTTGATGGGCACCTGCTGAAATTCTCCTAGGGTGAGATACCCCTCTCCAAGAATTCCTCTTGTGACAAATGGACCATTACAGAACAAGAGAGAACTAAGAAGACTCATCAACTGCTACAATTTGGCTCTAAAATGTCCCCCAAAAGCTCATGTGTTGAAGGTTTGGTCCCCAATGCGCAGTGTTCAGAGGTGGGAATTTTCAGAGGTGATTGGATCCTGAGGGCTCTGACTTCATTAATGAATTAATCCATTTATAGATTATAACTTGATTGGTTTTGTGGGAGGGACTTTGTTATAAAAGTGAACTCTCTGCTTTCCAGCTGCCATGAGGTGTGCAGCTTTCCTCTGCTACATGCTTCTGCCAAGATGCACTGCCTTGCCAAAGACCTAAAAATAACCACACAAAGAGACAATAGAATAAAACCTCTGAAAGCATGAGCCAAAATAAATCTTTCTTCCTCAAAATTTGGTTATCTTAGGTATTCTGTCACAGCAACACAAAGCTGGCTAACACATGAACCATGTGCAATCAGTGGACCTTGTTTGCATCCTGATTTGAATAAACTATAAAAAGACATCTTGAAAACAATTATGAAAATTAGAATATGGACTGAGAATTAAGAAATTATTGCTAACTTTGGTCAACATGATAGCATAGTGGTATTTTTTTAAAACAACCTTATCAGTTATAGATGTATACCAACATAATTTCTGTGAAATTTTCTTTAAAATCCTCGAGTCAGGTGAAAAGAAAGAGAGGATTGAAGGATAGATGAAATAAGATTTGCAAAGTGATAATTATAGAAGCTATGATGGTACATGGAGGCTCATTATATTATTCTTTCTTCATTTATGTATGCTTGAACATTTTATAATAAAACGATGGAAAAATAAGTCTGGAGTAGGAATATGAAGTCTGGATTCTATTCTATAATATGCCCTTAATTCGTTTGGTAATTCTGACCAAGCCATTTCATTACAGTACCTCCTCAGTAACAGAGACATAATAACCAGTTAAAATTTATTATGTCTATTACATGTCCAGAGTTATATCAAGTAGTATATAAAAATAAAGGAAATGTATATATCTTACCTATACATCTGTTTATTCTTGAAGCATCAGGGTGGAAGAGGAGGAGCAGCAGGGGAGGAAACTGGACTTTTGGAAATATAGAATATTATAAAAGAAGTAAATAATCACCTCTAATTCTACTACACAACAATACAAACTGAGATCTTGGTATACATTTATACAGTTCAGTTTGTGTGAGTGAGTGTGTGTGCATACTATTATATCCCATGGGTAATCATATTAAGGTATATGAAAGCTTTATAGATATGTCAACATGACCTAGTTTTCATTTTCTTCCCACAGCAGTTTCAATAACTACAATCGGTCTTTTAATGAATGTGTATCACATGTGCCAAAGGAATAGTGATCTCTGGTTGAACTT
>JAJEJO010005239.1:688853-830716 GCA_020662805.1 Glaucomys volans
GAACCGATTGGTGGTTGCCAGTGATTAGGGGCATGGGGTGGATTTGACTATAAATGGATAGCACAAGAAATTTTTTTTTTTAGCATAATTAATTTTATTTAAATATTAGTAACTTTTCTCTCTGCTATTCTGTTATCCCCATCATTATCATTATTACTATCGTTTTTAGTTGGAACAGAAGGACATTTCATATTGCTTAAAGGTAGCATAAATCAACAGGACATAACAATCATAAATATTTATGCACCAAACAATGGCGCATCCATGTATGTCAATCAGATCCTTCTCAATTTCAGGAATCAAATAGACCAAAACACAGTAATACTCGGAGACTTTAACACTCCTCTCTCACCGTTGGACAGATCTTCCAAACAAAAATTGAATAAAGAAACTATAGGACTCAATGACACAACCGCTAATCTGGACTTAACGGACATATATAGAATATTCCATCCATCAAAAAGCGAATACACTTTCTTCTCAGCAGCGCATGGGTCCTTCTCTAAAATAGACCATATGTTATGCCACAAAGCTACTCTTAACAAATACAAAAACATACAGATACTACCTTGTATACTATCAGATCATAATGGAATGAAACTAGATATCAACGAGAAAGTTAGAAACAGAAACTACTCCAAGACCTGGAGATTAAATAATATGCTATTGAATGATACATGGATAACAGAAGACATTAGGGGGGAAATTAAAAGATTCTTAGAGGTCAACGAGAATAAAGATACAACATATCGAAATCTCTGGGACACCATGAAAGCAGTGCTAAGAGGAAAGTTCATTGCAGAGAGTGCATTTAATAAAAGAATGAAAAGTCAACAAATCAATGACCTCACATTACAGCTCAAAGCCCTAGAAAAAGAGGAACAGATCATCACCAAAAGTAGTAGAAGACAGGAAATAATCAAAATCAGAGCTGAAATCAACGAAATTGAAACAAAAAAAACAATTCAAAAAATCGACGAAACAAAAAGTTGGCACAAGAAATTTTATGGCATACTGGAATTGCTCTGTAATTTAATTGTAGTGGTGGTAACATAAATATATTCATGTGTTAAATTTCATGGAACTGTATGTTATCCCAAAATGTCAATTTTTCTGTATGATAATTTTTAAAGGCATTGATGGTTCTCCCATTGCTCACAAATTCAAATTCAGGATTCTCAACTGCTACATTTAAGGCCCCTTGTTGTTTCCCCCATCTCTCAGTCTAATTTTCCAACCTCATCGCTAACTGTGCCTCTTCCCTAAAACACATTCTAACCACACTGTAACTACTTGATGTTTGGTGAATGTATGTGTCATGATCTTTGTCACCTTTGTCTGCCAAAAATGCACCCCACCCACAACCACCAGTGGAAATCCTATTTATTCTATAAGTCTTAGTTCAAATCTCACATCCAATGTGTACCTCTCCTCACATCCTCAGGCGGAATTGAATCTCTGCAGTGCTCCTCCAGTACTTTGCTTATATCTCATTGCCTCACAGTGCCCCAACGATTTGGAAATAAACCCCCAAACCTTACTTAGAAGTTTTCACTGTAACCAAACATTTGCATTCCTTCCGTTCATGTCTCAGTACCCAATGCCTCACTGATTTCTAGGTCAGGCTACACCCAGAGACTTTAGATTTGTCCTGCTATTTACTTCCTCATCCTTTAAACCTATTTTCAACTTCATTCTTTTAAAAATATTTTTAGTTGTAGATGGACACGATACCTTTATTTATTTTTTATGTAGTGCTGAGACTTGAACCCAGTGCCTCACATGTGCTAGGCAAAGGCTGGCTCTACCATTGAGCCACAACCCCAGTCCCTCAACTTCATTCTTAATTAAACAAACTCCTGCTTTTCTGCTGTGTTACTGAATTCCTGTGTTTAAGCACATGATTTTCCATTCCACTCCCAGTGAAGTTCTAGTTTTCTAACCTGACTACGCCTATTCAATCTGACTCTCCTATATGAGAGACAAGGAAGCCTTGTCTAGCAGGTGTGTGTACCTTAGGGTTGAGGCAAGGAGGAGGAATGTCTTATTGGCAAGGGAGGCAATCCAGTATGGAAGAGCAAGTTGAGGAGTCAAGTGAGATAGGCAGAGCCAATTGGGTCAGGAAAGCAAGAAATAGTGGAACCCAAAACCAAGAATATAGCATAGGGAAGGCAGGAAACCTCTAGAGTAGGCTAAGCCATAGGTTGGTTTGGGTAATGTTTTGTGAAAACCAATGTACAAAAACTGTTCATCAAAGGCAGAAGATGCCAAGAAACTAAAAAGGTAGACAAAGCCAGAATTGTACAAAGAAGTGCAATTTATTAGGGACTCAAGGACAGAAGTGTGTTCTAGGCAGCAACAAGACAAGAGGATCCCTGCACCTTGTATCAGAAGGAAAGGGTGTGTATACTAAGCTATACAAAGGTGGACCACAATCAACTGGAATGCACCTGAGCTTTATCAGAAACTATTTAAATCTTCAGTTAAGGAACAGTTTAGGCATCAGTGCCAGACATAAAATGCTCAGATGACTGTTTTGATGTCTTTGTTTCTCTTAAAGGGTTTATAATGCAAGCCAGGGTCACCTGGAAGGCAAGATGGCAGTTTCAACCAAGATGGCTGTTGTCATGTCAAGCTGGTTCAGGATCCCTTTAAGTAAATATTAGAAACAACAGCCATTTGCCTGTTCCCTTCTGTGTCTGCATCATGTGTAAATGGACCTACTCCCATTTAAAGAGCAAAAGATGAAAGACATGCACTGACTTCAATGCTACCCAGTCCAGATCATGAGTCCCAAAATCTATGAGGGGTAGCATGGTAAATGGAAAGAATATGAGCTTTGTAATCAGAAAGTTCAGGGTTTAAATTCTGGCACTTGTCTTAGTAGTTGCTTGACTTTGGGCAAATCACTCTCAGCTTTAGTTTTTCTTCATCTGAGAAAGACTGACAACATCTATTTCACAAGATCATTGTGATAATAAAGTGAAACTATATAAATGATCCAACATGGACCTTGCTATCCAGTAAGCACTCAAAAGATAATCCTCTGTCTTCAAGAGCACCTACTATAACTTGCTTTGTATTTCTATTTAGTTATATGAAGCATGTGTATCTCTTCTTCCAAATCTTAAACCTGTTGAAGGCCCAAACTACATGATTGTTTTCATTATATTTTTACTTTTTAAAGTAATGTATTTTTCTAATTACAAGTATCATGTAAAATTATACAAAATTATTGCAAAATTAATACAGGAAAAATTTCTAATAATCTCCCCCACCTCCCCAAAATGAGGACTGCCAAAGTTTAGAAAAATTTCCTCCAACTTCTCCCATCCATATTGTTGTTGTTGTTTTACAAAAATAGAAACATTGTTAAACTTAATTCTCAAGAGGCAAAGAAAGAATATTTCATACAAATTGAGTGAGCATCTATCAAGGTTTTATTTAACTCATTGAGGAAGAAATCAGGAGGATGGCAAAGTCAACTCAAAAGAGGATATGAAAACTGGTAATTTTACATATAGTCAATTTTTAAAAGAATTCTAACATAAGATTGATAAATTATAATCAAAACTGATGAATGTCCTATAAAGCAATTAGAACCAAAACATGGTTTTTTTCTTTTCTTTCTTTTTTTGTACCAGGGATAGAACTCAGAGGCACTTATATTTTGAGACAGGGCCTCACTAAGTTGCTGAGGCTGGCTTTGGACTCACGATCCCCTGCCTCAGCCTCCCAAACCACTGGGATTACAGGCGTGTACCACCCTATCCAGCTTCAGGGCAATTTTTTTTAACTTACTTAACACATAGTTTAATTTTATGGTTTTCTTTCTATAAAGGTGCATTTAAAATGATAGTTTTAGAGCTTAGATAGTCCTATTGATTAAAGTATTAATACTACCACAATTAACTATTTCATTCAACAATGTAATGCTATAGGAGTTTTTTGTTTTGTTGTACCAGGGATTGAACCCAGAGTGCTTAACCACTGAGCAACATCCCCAGCCCTTTTACATATTTTATTTACAGACAGGGTCTCACTCAGTTGCTTAGGACTTTGCTAAGCTACTGAAGCTGGTTTTGAACTTGTGGTCCTCCTGCCTCAGCCTCCCAAACCACTGGGATTACAGCATGTGCCACCATGCCTGGCATGCTGCAGGTTTTTAAAAAAGACTTCTATTTTAGAGAGACTTGAGGTTAGCAGCAAAAGAGAGATGAAGGTACAGAGATTTCCAATATACCGTGCCCCCACACATGTATAGCTCCCCGCCATTATCAAGATGCTCCACTAGAGTGATCATTTGTTATAGATGAATGAGTTTATATCAATATATTATCATCCAATGTCCATAGTTTACATTAGGGTTTACTCCTGGTATACATTCTATGGATTTGGACAAAAGTTTAATGATATGTATCCACCATTGTGTTATCAAATAGAGTATTTTCACTGTCAAAAACACACACACACACAAAACCTCTGTGCTCCACCTATTAATCTGGTCCCCTTGCCCTAATGGTGGTTTGTTTTTGCTTTTGATTTCATTTTTTGGACCAGGAATTGAACACAGAGGTACTCAAGCACTGAGCCTCATCTCCAGCCCTTTTTAAAATTTTATTTAGAGACAGGGTCTAATTTGCAGAGGCTGGCTTTGAACTCTGGACCCATCTGCCTCAGCCTCCCAAGCCACTGGGATTACAGGTGTGTATCACCACATCCAGCTAATGGTGTCTTCTTTAGGTGGGTAGAAAATAGTTATCACTGCATCTTATCAGTTTTATAGAATTGTAAAATGACTGGACCCAATCAATTATACTAAATCACAGTTTTCTAGAAAGTCAGATGACTCTCAGGCCTGTTAAAAATGTGCTTGGTGTCACATTAAAGCATCAAGTAATAATCTTTACTTATATACTAGCTGCTGGTGATGTTGTAACAAATTAGCACAAACTGGCTGGCTTAAAACAACATATGTTTACTCTCATATGGTTCTGGAGGTCAGATGTTGGAAATCAGTTTCACTGGGCTACATCCCTTCTGGAGGCTCTAAGAGAGAATATTTCCTTGCTTTATGCCATTTCTAGAGCTGCATTATTGCATTCCTTGGTGTGTGTCCTCTTCCTCCATTGTTAAAGCCAATAGCAAATCCTTTTCAAATCTAGCAGCCTTCATCTTCATATCAGCGTCTCTCTTATAAGGACCCTATGACTACATCAAGCATAACCAGGTAACATTTCAAAATCAACTGACTAGCAACCCTAATTCCCCTATCATGTAACATAATATATTCAATTGTTAAAAGGAATAGGGTATGGATATGGAATAAAATATGGGGGCATCGGTGGGGTCATTATTCTTCCTATCACACCATTATTTCCAAATTTGAATGATTCTTTATAACCTCATATTTTATTCAACTTGGATTTTGTCACTTATCTTTTCACTCTGTACATGCTATGTACATCTACCCCACTCTTTTTTTTTTGTACTGGGGATTGAACCCAGGAGCACTTAACCACTGAGCCACATCCCCAGCCCGTTTTTGTATTTTATTTAGAGACAGGGTCTCACCGAGTTACTTAGGGCCTCGCTAAGTTGCTGAGGCTGGCTTTGAACTCAAAGTTCTCCTGCATTAGCCTCCCAAGCTGCTGGGATTTACTCCACTCTTCTTAATGGCTAGATAGCATTCCAATTATGGAATTGCCAGAGTTTAATCATGTCCTATAGATGAAAATGAACAATTTTCACCATTATAAACAGTGGTGCAATGAACATCTCTGTATATACCTCTTTGTACAATCATGACCATATTTCCATAGGAAAAATTCAAAGAGGTTAAAATTCTAAGACAAAATGTATGCACATTTTGACAAATTCCTGTTCAAATCATGTGTGGCCAATACCTATTGTTGCTTATATTCTTGATAATAGACATTCTAATTGGGGTGAGATGGTATCTTAGGATAGTTTTGATTTGCATTTCTTTTATTACTAGAGATGTTGAACATTTTTTCATATACCTGTTGATTGCTTGTTGATTTTCTTCTGTGAAGTGTCTGTTCATTTCCTTAGCCCATTTATTGATTGGGTTATTTGTGTTCTTGCTGTAAAGTTTTTTGAGCACTTTGTAGATTCTGGAGATTAGTGCTCTATCTGAAGTGTGTGTGGCAAAGATTTTCTCCCACTCTGTAGGCTCTCTCTTCACATTGCTGATTGTTGAGGAGGATGTGGGGAAAAAGGTACTCTGATACATTGCTGGTGGGGTTGCAAATTGGTGCAGCCACTCTGGAAAGCAGTGTCCAGATTCCTTAGAAAACTTGGAATGGAACCACCATTTGACCCAGCTATCCCACTCCTTGGCCTCAACCCAAAGGACTTAAAATCTGCAAATTATAGTGATGCAGCCACATCAAAGTTTATAGCAGCTCAATTCACTATAGCGAGATTGTGGAACCAACCTAGATGCCCTTCAATAGATGAATGGATAAAGAAACTGTGGTATATATACACAATGGAATATTATTCAGCCATAAAGAATAATAAAATTATGACATTTTCAGGTAAATGGATGGAGTTGGAGAGTATCGTGTTAAGTGAGATAAGCCAATCCCAAATAACCAAAGTCCGAATGATTTCTCTGATAAGTAGTTGATGGCACGTAATTGGTGGGTAGGGGAAGAATGGAGGAAGGATGGATTGTATAGAGGAAAGTAAGGGGAGGGGCATGGGGAAAGAAAGATAATAGAAAGTGACAAACATCATTATACTATGTATATGTATAAATATGCAAAGGGTGTGATTGTACTTTGTACACAACCAGAAAAATGATAGTTGTACTCCATTTGTGTACATTGAACCAAAAATAAATAAATTTTAAAAAAACATGTGTAGCAATATTCTAAACTCATAGTAATAGAGAGGGCCTATTTTCTTCCAACATCACTTATGCCATGTATTTGGGATCCATTTTTAAATCTTTTGGCATCTATATAGCACTTTGTAATATCGTTTTTTTTCCTGACGTGCACATGCATACACACACACACACACACACACACACACAAAGCTTAATGATGTTTGGTGAATCGGAGGTTAGTACAATGCAAATTTATGTGTACAACCCATAAGACTTGTCCTAAACAATGATGTATTGGTTAACATATGTGTAAATGTGACTTGTATGTTATAAAGGGCTATTCAGATGTTATTTTCATGCATGGAATGTACTCTTTTCACACTTAATTTTCATATATTACACAGGTTGAACCCACTACTTTCATTTCATGTGGTATATGCTTTGTTACCAAGGCCCAAAATATATTTTGAACACATACCCCAGAAGCTTTAAGGTTTAAAGTGTGTGACTAATTGTACCATTCCTTCAGGAGGAAAGACATAAGACTATGGACATGTGTTCTCTAATGATAGTAAAAAATAGCACAATTGCAAAAGTTTCAAAGAATGAGGATTTCCTGTTTGATAGGCAAGTCCTTTGGAGAGTTCAGAGTCAACTGTGCATTTAAGGATTGCTTAGAGTCAGAGCTCCATGTCCTTAGAAGGATCATTCTGGTGGACATCCTACCCTATGTATCTACCCTGCCTCCAGCCAGGGAAGTGGCAGGAAACTGGGCAATGCTAAGGACCACACCCATATGAGGTATGTGGGGGCTAGCTGAGGGCACTGCAAGTTCACCTAAGTCCTCAGGACTATGATAGCAGAGAGAGGGGCATTATTCTCCACCATCCATTTCCCCTGGCCTGCTCTAGAACTGAGTCAGTTTCTCAGTGGGAATAAGAACAGTATTGGCAAGAAGTGTAAAAGAAAGGACTTCAGAACTGCCCTGATGGGTTGTTTAGGGGGTCAGAGTTCATACAAGCCTGAGTGGAAATTGCTCCTCAGTTTTCTTCCCATGACAGGAGTTTGAAGGTAAGTGTTTAAGAACAAAATTGAGACAAAGTCTGAAACTAGAAAGGAAACGTGCCCCTTTACCATCCTTCCTCATACCTCCTTAGTATGAACCTACAAGTGCATGTAAGCACGTGCTCAGTTTTCATCCCAGGCTTTTTAGAACTTGAGTCCTCTCTTTTTACTGCGAATTGAGTGGTGTTCTCTGATAAGAAGTGTTTGTGGGAAAGAATGTTTGGCACAAACCCTATCATAGCTCAGAAAATACTCCTGAAACCAGGAACATATTAAAATAATTTCACAAAGACCAAAGAGCACTCAGAGACTTGGGTCATGGGTAAGAGTAAATTCTGGAGTCTATGAGCCTAAGACTCAATCCTGGCTCTGACACTAGCTGTGACCTTTGGCAGGTCACTTAACTTTTCTATGCCTTAGCATCTTCACCTTTAAAGTGTAGGATGATAACAATAACTTCCTCATAAGGTTGGTTGTGAGAATTGAACAAAGTAATGTATATAAAGGACTTATGCCAGGCAAAAAATGCCCAGAAATATAAGCTATTATTTAATTCTCCCATAGTGCCTCACAGTTCTTTGCCAAAAATCTTTAAAGTATTTGTAGAGCAAAGAATTGGCTCTACTATTATCAATTCATTTATATTTCCATAACGTCATATTTTACTTATATATACTTATCAAATTCCCAATAAGGAGAATATGTGTTGTTACAATGGCCTAGTTCCTTTCCTCAAACTTCACGGTTCTGTTTCCTTTTCCAGAAACCATTTATTGACCCCATCTCTGCCTCCTCCTCTACTCAGTAATACTTGTCCCCACACATGTATACTGTGTTGCTGTAAGATTTCAGAGGGTCAATTAAAGATGTGTTTGCAAATGGAAGGGGGTACTTCCCCTACCCACTACCTCATGTTCCACAATTCCTTCTTTTGTATATCTGAAAGATTTCTGTGGAACAGAAAAGCCACCACAAAGGCTGGGAATATTGCTCAGTTGGTAGAGTGCTTGTGTTGCAAGCACAAGACCCTGGGTTCAATCCCCAGCACCGCCAAAAAAAAAAACAAAAAACAAAAGAAAAGAAAAGAAAAGAAAAGAAGAAAAGAAAAGAAAAGAAAAGAAAAGAAAGAAGAAAAAGAAAAGCTACCACCACTAGGTGCAGTGGCATATGCCTATAATCCCAATGGCTCAGGAGACACCACGAATTCAAAGCCAGCCAGCAACTCAGTGAGACCCTGTCTCTAAATAAAACAAATTAGGGCTGGGGATGTGGTTCAGTGGTTGAGTACCCCTGAGTTCAATCCCCTGTATGCCCACCCCCAAAAGAAAAGCCACCACCGAGAAGAGATTGGAGTTTCATTTGCGTAATGTATCACCACAGTCTCCTCCTTGGGTGAGGGCAGCAGGTTTTTCAGGTTCCAAGCTACTCTACACTCCTCTCCCTAAACTCTCTGCATTCCTATGACATGAAGTCACTGAGGCTAGAGGACCTAGGGCAGAAAATTTTGCTTTGTCCAGTACTGAGGCACACTTTTCTACCCTGTACATCTTCTCTTTATCTGTAATTGGTCTGCCTGACTTCGTGTGTGTATTTGTGTGTCTTTCTGTTTCCATATTATCCTCCTCTTAATTAGCTGATCCACATGACTTTTGTGGACCAAATTATTGTTCCATGCTGGTCCTGCTCTAAATCAAGGGCATGTTAACAACTGAGGAGAAATTCTGGTTTGAATTCCAAAGAGGTAGTGTGTTCTTCTAGAGGTCTGATAAATTATTTCTTTCAAGTTCACCTCAAATAACAGAAGTCAGTGTGAGCTTTTGAAAAAAATTGTTTTAGTTATAGATGGACACAATCCCTTTATTTTTATGTGGTGCTGAGGATTGTACCCAGGGACTCATGCATGCTAGGTGAGCGCTTCTACCATGGAGCCACAACCCCAGCCCTTAGTGTGAGCTTTCTGTGACAATCAGCTAAGTCTCTTCATCGTGAAAAATGGAACGAAGGAGCTGGGTTTGTAAAAGAAAGCCTCTGCTGCTCCAAAGTAGTTCCCCACATTCTCCTCCAAATTAAGTAGTCAATCCTTTTAGCTACAAACAGCAGTTGAAGTTGGGAAAACCAAACTAACTATGCCAGGAAATAGAATAATTCTGGTTAACAGTCTTGCTACTTAGAAGAGAGAGCTCCCTCAATGTATATAATGTACTGACACTGGATGAGCAGAAATTTTTATATGCATGTATGAATATGTAACAACAAATCCCACCATTATGTACAACTATAATGCACAAATAAAAATATGAAAAAAATTGCTGGGTGTGGTGATGCACACCTATAATCCCAGCAGCTCGGGAGACTAAGGCAGTAAGATCACAAGTTCAAAGCCAGCCTCAGCAAAGGGCCAAAGCAGGCCCTAAGCAACACAGTGAGACCATGTCTCTAAATTGAACACAAAAAAGGGGGATGTTGGGCCGAGGATATAGCTCAGTTGGTAGAGTGCTTGCCTTGCAAGCACAAGGCCCTGGGTTCAATCCCCAGTACCACAAAAAAAAAAGGGGGGGATGTGGCTCAATGGTTAAGTGCCCCTGGGTTCAATCCCCAGTACCAAATAAACAAACAAACAAAAATATGAAAAAATAAAGGATAAATGTCTACATATAAATTATTTTTAACTTTTTTAAACAAATTAATTACACATAGCAAATTCATCCTGACAAACTCTTACATGCATGGAATTTGAATTCAGTTCATGATCCCTCCCTTTCTCTCCTTCCCTCCCTCCCCTCCCCTGCCCTCCTTCCTCTACTAGATTTCCTTACACTTATCTATTTTTATTTGGTTCTTTTTACTTATGCATACAGGTGAAATTCCCTGTGGTATATTCACATATGCGCATAACATGATTTTTTAAGCATTCGTTCTGCACTGCCTCCCCTTTCCCATCCCTCCACTCTGCCTCTCAATCTCCTTCTTGTACATTACTAGTCTTCCCTTTATAAAGATAAATTCTTAGTATGATCCCAAGAGTAAAATTGGATGGAGATGGAAAGCCTTTGGTCTGCTTGATTATAATTTATTGAAGTACTGCAGGTGGCCACAACTGTACACAGTACTAGGAGGACAGCTTATTTTCCTGGTCTGTGCAGGAAAAATGTTAGGTAAATATTGGAATACTTGGTCTCAGTAGGCAGTGACCACAGTAACCTCAATTCCTTAGTTACTTTAGAGGCATCCAGCTTACATTCCCACCATGAGATATAAACATGAAAGGTAAACACTGAGATACATGAGAAAGGGCATTGTGAATTCATCCATTGGTTCTGAGAATGGTTAGAGGGCTGAGAACCCATATTCCTTGTTAGAAAATAAAGTTCTACAAGCAAAAACCAGTACCTAGGGTAATTTAATGTGATATGGTTTCCCTTCTCTACCTTCACTCTACTTTGAAGTGTTAGCCACCCATTCCAACCCAGATGATAACCCATCCATTATTACTTTCTCTTCCCCCTGCCCTAAAAAGCAAACCACAGATCAATGAAATACCCAGGACAGCAGCAGATACAAAGCAGTCTTCATTTCTTTCATATACAGAAACAATTTCAATTATAGTTCAGATTCCCTGAGGTCTACATCAAATACTAAAATGCCAAGAGCACAGAAAAGCTGGGTTAGAGGGATTCCCTGTTAATGAGGCAATAAGAGATTTCACTCCACCATTCCACTTGACAAGCTGGATGCCCATGTAGGTCCCTGAGAAAAGAGTCATTCTAGCTTCACTCTGAAGGAATCCTACCCTGCACTCCCGCCTCAGGGTGTTCCTATGAAGGGTCACTGCAAATGACCTGTGAATAACCATTAGTAAAATCCTAATGAAGAGCTAATACATCTGGGGAGCAGCTCTTTTAATAGTGGGAGGTTTTCTTCTGAGCCAGAACTTCTCATTGGAGTTAAAAAGACCCTAGTCACACTCACATTTGTAGGTTCCACAACAGTAAGAGGGTTTCCTGAGAGGTACCCATACCAAGTAAGCTGCCTTATACTCTGATCAGCAGGATATATTCTAGTGAGATTCTGAGTCTTCAGCACCTTTCAGGAAAACTCTTTTGCCCCAAGCAAACAAGCAGATCTGCAAAGTCACAGAGAGCCTAAGGTACTTACAGGTTAGTTATCTCAACTGACTTGGGTAGAAGGGGTGTGAACAATATTTCTATCCATTTCACTCTTTGTTTCCAAACATAGCAGTAAATCTTCAAGAAGTAAAACCTATTTTGGGGGGGTCACTCTTCTGATAGACTTACCAGAAAACTCAAGAAAACGTTCTGGTGAGTGATCACACATGAGCCTCATCCTCTCCTTCAATTTCAGAGTTGATACTGGTAACCCCCAAACCATCCCATAATACCCAGAAGATAGAATCAAACAATGCTTTGTCTTGTTTCAGCATCAAAGCTTGGCTCTGAGTTCTCAGCCCTTCGCCGATGGTGCCAATGGCAGCAGACACAGTGGAGGTAGTCTCCTACGTTATGGGTGAAGAGTGAGCGCAATGGGTGCAAGTACTGGAAGAAAAGTAGCATGAAACCAATGGAAATCAGATAAGCAATAATAAGCTGCAAGGCAATCAAGGAATGGCAGTAATTCAGTAACACTTTGACTCCCAAAAACTTAAAAACCAAGACCATTATCACATTCTCTACCAACCTCACACTATAGTGCAGGCCCATATGTCCCCAGTTCTGACCTTTGTCAACAAGATCTCTGTCTGCCAACCTCAACTGCAAGGCTGACCAGCAAGAGAAGTTAATGCCAGCATAGAGGATGGTGACTGAAATCAGCACCACCAGAGTGCCTACACGGCTAAAATTTTTCTCAATATTATTGGGCATCTGGGCACCACTCCTCCAGAACTTAACCCAAGGCTCAAAGAGGATGATCAGGAAGTTGAGCACTAAGAAGGGCACAGCCTTCAACTTTAAGGTGGCTGAGAAGAGCACCAGAATCATGAGGCGGGAAGTGATCTCCAATGTCCTCCAGATGGTGATGCAAAGGACTTCTACTGGCCCAAGACGAATCTTGTAGTCATCATACTTGATCTGGATAGCCAACATATTGCAGAGGGTAGCCCCATAGGTGACAGACATCAGGGAAAAGACCATTAGCACAGCTGTAAAAACAAAACAAGGAACAGGGGGAAAAAAGCAAGCAGTCAATGTTGGTATAGAACCTATACTCAGATCCAGAGGTCCAGAGATGATAGGTAAGACTTGGAGAGCCTCAGCTAAGAGTAAACTCATGCATAATCACAGCTATTCAAACAAGTAGCATGCACCTAAATAGACATGTCTGCAAAGAAGACATATAAATAGACAAGAGATATATGAAAAGGTGCTCAACATCACTATACATGAGGGAAAAGCAAATCAAAATCACAGCAAGGGCTGGGGTGTAGTTCAGTATAAAAATATACTGTAATACATTAATAATCATAAATGAACAAATTAAGCTTTTTTAAAAGAATAGGTCTTAAAACATTGAGAAGTCACTAACATGAGAAAAGGACATAAAGGTACAAGGCAGGCCTACCTAATAGAGCAGGCTTTCGAGCAAAAAGTGTATGAGAACAAAAAAATCTTTCTGAAAAACAGAAATCTAATCTTAGTAGACAGAGAATGTACTTTCTAATTGAAGTCCTTTTTCTGATGTTTGTTTTCTTCAAGGATCAAATCTTGTTTGTGTGTGCTTCTTCTAGAATGTTTAACTCCAGTTGCATGTGTCAAAAAGCATACTAAATATTTCATGAAGGGAGAAGGGATCATATCTATTTTATCCACTGCTGTATCTTCACAGTCTAACACACTGACTGGAACAGGTTAGTGCTCAATAAATGTTTGTGGAATTAATGAAGAACTCTGAGTTTAGAGAGGCAGCATAAAATACCTAGAAGTCCTTGGTTCAGCTGTGTATGAGCTTATGCAGTTATTGAATATCTATGCACCTCAGTTTCCCAATTCATGAGATAGTCTAGAGGTGCTCTTGTCATCAGCAATGCCAATTCATAACCCCTTTTCATTAGTATACATTAGGAATCTCTGAACTTCAGCAGAGTGGTCCAAAAATTTTAAAACCCTGTTTCCCACGCTATGGCATTTTACACTAGATGTTAAAGTAGGGGCCCCAAAAGGCAGAATGCTCCCTAACTTTCCTTAATTAAACTTCAACTATAGACCACACAGATGGCCCTTTGTTAATTTTTTTTTTTGGTCAAATTATACTGATTACTCTCAAGAAAAGTGGGTGGTCTAAGGAATGTTCCCCCAAAAGAAAGTCTGGAGTTTTCTATTCCTATAAAAACAATGGATCCAGGGAAACTAAAGACATGGAATGTCAAATTAACATTCAAGAATGAAGATCTTCCCGATGAAAATACAAAAGTACAGCTCTTCAATAATTTTCTTCAGCTGATGAATAGTGTTGGAATCTTAAAGGCTGCAATGGGAGACTTTCGAAGTGGCTACTCGTAAATTTCCCTTCTTTTTCTTTTTTTTTTTGGGGGGGTGGGGGTGGGGTACCAGGGATTGAACTCAGGGGTACTTAACCACTGAGCCACATCCCCTTCCCCTTTTTATATTTTGAGACAGGGTCTCACCAAGCTGCTTAGGGCCTCACTAAGTAGCTGAGGCTGGCTTTGAACTTGTGATCCTTCTGCCCCAGCCTCCTGAGCTGCTGGGATTATAGGCATATGCCACGGCACCCACACAGCCCGCTACTTTTGTATTTCTAAACCATTCTCATTCCTATCCTCAGGAACTGATACTCTTGGTGGAGATGGGAACATCTGCTATACATCTAGCCAAATGTCTGATGCCTTCTCTTAAATTAGAACTCATTTATTGAAAGTAGTACAATAGAAGGAAGGAAATCTGATGCTTCCAATAAATGGAAAAACATTTTCCATATGTCTCCCTACAAATAGACTCATGCCATAAGAGATCAAAATGCTGCTATACTTAGAAACATAGGCTCTGGAGGCACATGTCCTGAATTCCCATCCAATCTTTGCCATCTACTACTTATAAGACCTTGGGGAATTTACTTAACCTCTCAGAGTCTGTTTTCTCATTCATAAGAAGGGGATAATTACCTTGAAGAGCTGTTGTGAAGATAAAATGAAATAATTACATGCAAAGTACTTAGAGAAATGTCTGGAACCTAATACATGCTATCTGCTAGTTTCTGTCTTCCTCCTCTCCCCATCCCCTGTCTCCCATCATTTCTAAAAGTATAGTGGGTACATTTACTTTACCAGTGCACTATCCTAGCCTTAAAAACTAGCATTTAAGGGGTGGGGTTGTAGCTCAGTGATAGAGCGCTAACCTAGCATGTGTGAGCCACTGGATTCGATCCTCAGAACCACATAAAAATAAATAAAATAAAGGTAAAAAACCCTAGCATTTTAAAACTGATAGAACACCTAGAAATAAGCTTTTAAAATGTAAAAGACCTATGGTGAGAAAACTAAAATTTTACTGAAGTACATTTTAAAAATATTTAATGAAATGAAGATTTATCATCTTCCTATATGAATTTGATTGATCCTGTGAACCTCCCATAACCTAAATAATTTACTACAATTTCAATAAGAATATCCATGCAATGTGATTTATTTTTTTGGTTATTATTTTTCTTTGCTTTGTTCTTCGGTGGGGAAACTGACAAATTGATCTTGGAAATTAATCTATTTGGAAGACGAGTAAATTACTCTATCAGCTAAGACTTGTGAAAGACCTTTCTTGTAAGAAAGACACAAAAGGCTGGGGTTGTGGCTCAGTGGTACAGCACTTGCCTCTCATGTGTGGGGCACTGGGTTCGATCCTCAGCACCACATAAATAAATAAAATAAAGACATTGTGTCCATCTACAACTAAAATTTTTTTTGATTAAAAAAAAAGACAAAATCTTTAAGCAATAAAGAATTTGAATACATAAAAATGTAATACTTCACAATACCAGAATACAAAGTACATTGTGCACATTAAGTGCAGGGTGTTGCATATGTGTGATATGTATATGCCCATTTAAAATGTGTGTATTTTAAGCACACAGCAGAAAAAAGATTAATAGCTAGAATAATAGCTCCTACAAATTCATTTGAAAGATAAACAATCCACCAGAAAGAGTAAAATATACAGTTAGCAATTCACAGAACACATACAATGACCAAACATAAAAAGTTACTCAGCTAGAGCCACAGCCAATTATTTTAAAAGCCAGTTATTTATAATTATACAAATAATTATTTATTTTGGATATTAAGAAATGGTTACTTTAATATACTATAGGTGGGAGAATAAATTCATAAACCTTTTGAGAGGGTTATTTGGCAGTATCAATAAAATTCTAAACATACATTTTCTTTCACCCAGTAATTCTAATGCCATATATTTATTGTACAAAGTTTCATTCAAGTGCATAGATGTTTATAAAGATGTTAACTGTAGCACAGTTTGCAATTTTAAAAAAATTGTGAAAAATTAGAAACTTTAGAAAATTAGGGAAATGAAAAAGAATGTTCCAATTCATACAAGGGAAATATATTTTATATACTTACACATGTATGTATAAATAACTGTGGAAAATAACAGATTTGAAGATGATATTGCTGAAAACCATGTTTCTTACAGTTTATTTTTGGCAAAAACATATACATATATGTTGTATATTTATATTTACATAGTAAAAAGGATACGTAACGACTAACATTAGGGAGTGAATCTACATTTCCAATTTTATATCTATTCTGTATTTTGAATTTTTACTATTGTCATGTCCTATTTCTATAATTTAAAAACAACTAAAAATAGTAGTACATGATCTTGGCAAAAATTTCAAACCATACTGAAGTAAAAATAAAAGTCTGCTGAGGGCTAGGGATGTAGCTCAGTTGGTAGAGTGCCTGCCTTGCAAGCACAAGGCCCTGGGTTCAATCCCCAGCACCTCAAAGAAAAAAAAAAAAAAAGTCTATTGATTTGTCATTCTCATTCTCCAGAGGTAATTTCTTTCATAGCTTTCCAGAAAATCCCTGTACATATACAACTGCCTATAGTTCAATCAGTTTGTGCATGTATTGCTTTTTGTAGTATATATGTATTTTAATTAGATGATTTAATGATCCTCAAAATTCTCAAGAGGAAAAGCACCATCACTTCCCAAAACTTCCCAAACTCCTGAAACTACTGTGAATTCTATGTATGTGAAAAGCTTCAGAACCAATAGAACTCTATAATCTGTTCTCAGTGGAATTAGTTCTCCTTGCATTTGAGACAGGGGACTTGGCCAAACAGGATCAACACATAATAATAAGGAAATGATCTAAAGCTGTACCCACACCCATACCAGCTTCTGCCCAAGCAGATGAAGCAAATCGCAGGCTGTTAAAACTCATTAACAGCACTTTATCTTGACTTAGAAAACACTGACTCACATTTCATCCTCTGCTGGAGGTCTTACTCATCTGGGGATCCATTTTTTACAAGTTGGAAATTAAGAGTGACTGCTTTGTAACTTCCTCCAGAGATTACAGCAAGGGTCAGAACTTGAACCACGTCTGATACTCCTCAGTATTCATCCCACACCCCTTTTCTTTTTCTTCACTGACACTGGGAGAAAATGATTAGTGGTTCCCAAATCAGGCTGCTCAGAATCAATTAAGGTACTTCATATAAATGCAGATACCTGACCTCCCCACATTCTGGGATTGATTCAGGTTTGGGGAGGAATGTGATTTAAGAAAGAACCTCAGTACATGATTCTGATGATCAGTAATATTTGGGAACTTCTTCCTAAAGATGGTCACCCCTAAACAAACAAAACAGCTAACATCATAATTTAAACCCTCAGGACAAAGGAAAATATCCTACTGACTGTTGGTGTCACTAGCTTCTTTTGGAGCCAGAAAGGGTTTATCCGTGATGTTTTTAGTCTAAACAGTTTTCTCCAGCTTAAGAAATCAAGCAGGCCTGAGATGCCTAACTCCCTAAATTCTTTAACTACTAGTGCTGTTCAGAACTTTGTGATGATGAAAATATTCTAAATCTGTGCCATTCAAAACAGTAGTCACTAACCACACATGGCTACTGAACACTTGAAATGTGGCCAGGATTACTGAGCAAGTATTATTTTTAATTTTATTTAATTCTTATTGAAATTGCCACATAAAGCTAGTAGCCAGTATATTGGACAGCTTGGGTCTGGACTTCCAAAACCCTTGATTTAAGTGGAGCCCTCCCCATTCCTGACCCCACTTACCTCTACCCAGGGGGACCTCTGCAGAGATCAGGGTCACATAGAGCTGATAGGTTAGCTGGGGCACTGAGCCAAGGAAGGCCTGGATCTGTGACATACGTTTGTAGGCATTGCGGTGCATAGCCAGCGTCCGGATGGAGTGGCCCACCTCCCATTCTATCAGCACCTCCTGGCCATCTATTAGCATCTTCTTTCTGGTGAGGCTGACATAGGGCTCCTCCTGCCCCTCTTTCTTCCACAGTGTGAGGTACTTAATCATGGCCTCCAAACATCTGCAGGAGTAAAGCATCATGGGAACTTAACTGAAGCTGTCTTGGGAAGGGAGGTTGTAACAAGGAGGAAAAATTGGGGGAGGTTGTGCTACTTTTGCCATTTCCTCTCTTCTGCTCATTTGTGAGTCAAATGATTGGTCACACCTTCTACAAATTATGTGAGTCTAATTCTGTTTCTGTTTGGTCGTATCTGCTAACCTAACACCACCATTTCAGAAGTACTCTTGAAGGACAGGAAATTGTTTTGTCTGCTTAAGAACAGGCCTGTATTGCCAAGTGCAATGGCACACGCTCGTAATCCCAGTGCTTGGGAGACTGAGACAGGACTGTGAGTTCAAAGACTGCCTCAGTAATTTAGCAAGGCCCTAAACAACTTTGTGAGACTGTCTCTAAATTAAAAAATTATATATATGGCTGAGGATGTGACTCTGTGGTTAAGCGCCCCTAGGTTCAATCCCTGGTACAAAAAAAAAAAAATTTAAGAAAATACTATGTTCAGAGACAAAGATGAAGACTCTAAAAGGAATCTGGTTTTAAAAACATCTTAAAGTCCTATAGTAAAGCATATTTTAAAAATATTTTTTAGTTATAGATGGACACAAAAACTTCATTTTATTTATTTATTTTTATGTGGTGCTGATCATCGAACCAAACGGAGTGCGTGCAAGTGCATCACCTGTGCTAGGCAATAGGCAAGCACTCTACCACTGAGCTACAACCACAGCCCCAAACATTCTTTACTCAAGGCATTCAGCTCCCTAATTGAGGTCTCTGGTTCTTCCTTTGCTGTGTCATTTGATTTCTTGGAAAACAATAGCCTTTTAAACAGAGTGTGTGACTGATTACTTCTTTATGGAAAGGAAAATATACTTATGAAAGTCTATCACTCTTTAAATAGTGATAAGATAGTTCCTGCTGTATCTTTCTCATCTTCCCATTATATCAGAACTCTCTAGCAGTTCTGAAGTGGTAAACAGATGAGAATCAACTAGAACATCTTGTTTTGGAACACCTGAGTTACCACTTCCCCCACTCACTCTGAATTGAATGGAAGCCGTGGGCTATTTTTTTTTTTTTTTTTTTTTGGTAATGGGGATTGAACCCAGGGACACTCCACCACTGAACCACATCCCCAGCCCTATTTTGTATTTTATTAGAGACAGGGTCTCACTGAGTTGCTTAGGGCCTCGCTAAGTTGCTGAGGCTGGCTTTGAACTCGCGATCCTCCTGTCTCAGCCTCCCAAGTGCTGGGATTACAGGCGTGCGCCACCATGCCCGGCTTCATGGGCTATTTTTTAATGACAAGAACATTTGTTGTGGAAATTAAGACATCTACCCCAATAGACTGAGGGCAGGGGTTGTATTTATCTTGCTCACAGGTCTTATCACATAGTGGGAATTTGATAAATATTTGCTGAGTAAATGAAAGAATGAAAAGGAAAAAAAAAAGAATATAGGGTGAAAATGACAGGAGAGGATAATAACAGGGATGATATTTAACAGAAAAGTAGATGAAACACAAGCTTAGCAATTTATATGCTCTTTAGTCTTTAGCTCTCAATAGGAAAGTTTTTAATATGCACTAACTGCCATTTTCCACAGGATTCAATTCAAAGTATATAGTCAGAAACTTCCATTATCTAGAAACAAACTCAAAGACCTGGGAAAGAACAAAGAAGAAAAAGCAATGCTCTCTTCCATTTTTAGATTTTTAACCCAAGCCCATTCATGCTATTCTGGAATAAACTATTACTCCTCATTTATGCTTTGTTGTTGTTGTTGTTGTTGTTACCAGGGATTGAACTCAGGGGTGCTTAACCACGGAGTCACTTCCCCAACCCTTTTTTATATTTTATTTAGAGACAGGGTCTCACTGAGTTGCTTGGGGTCTCGCTAAGGTGCTGAGGCTGGCTTTGAACTTGCCATCCTCCTGCCTCAGCCTCCTGAGCTGCTGGGATTACAGGCGAGCACCAATGTGCCTACCTATGCTTCTCTTTTTAAGGCTGGTTTGAAATGAGGTGTTTGCCTTACTTGTAAGCTTCAGTAACCCAGAGTACATTTTCATTTCCAGAAGAATGTTTGCATTTCATGTAAGGGAGTCAGTCCCTGCAAACACCATCATGTGCTCGATAAAAAGGCCTTAAATGTAAACATATAAAGTATAATATATGAGTTTTTAATTATTTTTCCCTGGTTTAAGTGACTGAGGTTAAAAATGTTTTTCAATAATTTTAGTGGAAGCTAAACAACAAAAATGAAAAACAGTTAATACATAGGGTCCAAATCAAAGAAGTCACAAGCAAAAGTCAAAACTGGGGTCTGAAAAAAAAAACAGAAACTTGGGGTCTGGGTACTCAATGAAATTTGCATCTTGAGAATTCTGGATCTCAATATCCTGCATTTGAAAAGGGAGAGTCTTCTAGTGACAACTTAAAATGTCTTGGTTCCAAGTTCAAGATGAGGTCTTCCTTTATAACTTCAAAAATTTAGAACTGGAAAGGACCTTTAGATTACCCAGTCCAAAGATTACATATAGTCAGCTGAGTCATATCTGACCAATAGATGTAGTTTGAACTGTACAATGTTGTTCATTTTTAGTCAGTTGCCAATTTTTAAAATCACGAAATTTCATATAAAATCCTGCACTGGGAGATTCTGCTGAAAAATTAGAGGACCTGGCAATACTGGGTCTGAATCCTAACATGGAAATAATGGACTGGAGTTGTAGAGTGACTGCCTCTTTAAAGGCAGGTCAGACTGCAGATTACCATGGTACTTCCCATGATTTCTCTAACAATGAGACTTTGTTTTCATTCATCACCACACATGAGACTACTGGTTTTCTCATACTTGCCCTACTTCACTCATTTATAATACCTGCCTAGTCCCTGCAAGCATTTGACTTCAAGACTTGTGATCTAGCACGAACTATTTATTTTACAAAAGAGGGAACTAAAACCCAAGGCATCTTCTGAGATTTCACCACGGCCACACAAGTAGTCAATGGCAGAGGAAGGACTAGATTCCAGGTCTCCTGAATTCCAAGCCAGTCTAAGATATCCCATATTTTCTGTGATGGAGTCTAATCAACCTCCCCATTAAAACCAACTGATAAAAATTTTCAAGCTTTATGAATATATAATTTTCAATAAAATTATATGTATTTACAGATATAAATTTTATAAAGGGGGGAGTTCCATCCTTCACCAGTTTCATAGCCTGTTTTTAGTTCTCAATGATGAGATACCTTCCCAGCCAATGACAACATTAACACTCTGACCCATATTTCTCAGCTGACTGCAGGTGTTTGTCTCTCTTGCAATCATGAAACTTGGTCCATCCCTCCCTCCTGACCTCATAAGTTTTGCAATGCCTACCTTGAAAACCCCATGGTATTCAGATGAGACTGTTGACACAGATTCCTGTCTCCCTACAATTAAGTACATTCTCTTCCCTTCAAGGCAACCTGGATGGGAACATCTAATTCTATTACATTGTGCTACTGCATCCAGATACAGATGGATTACCTTCCTTTGTCCCCTGCCAACTGTGTACGTTTATTGCAGAATATATAAAAATAAATAAATAAACAGGAGATCTGATGACCTGACAGAGGAAAATGAATTACATTGGGTTAGGGTACCAGATTATCACAGATCCTATTTTACAGATGTCAAATAACTGGAAAATTTGAAAATGAAAGCAGCACCAGCTCAAGTATCTCAAGGTAAAGAAAATGAATGTGGGATAGGAGGGAAGCAAGAAAAAATTTTATCCGATTTACAAAGTGTCTAAAAGACAAAATTACACACTCTGGGGTGGATAGGGGTGTGTGTAATTCAGTGGTAGAGCACTTGTCTAGCATGCCCAAGGTCCTGGGTTCAACTCCCAGCACCAGGGGGAAAAAATTACACACTCTGTAGCTATTGGCCTACAGGGTGACCACATCCGTTGGTCTCAAATCAGTTTTCATAGCCCAAATCCAGATATCATGCATCATTTAATGAAGTCTCTTAGATGGTATCATTACAGTTTTGGAACACATGCCACATGTTCATCAGGGTGGCACTTAAAGTTCCACATAAGTTTTGTGGATGGTAGACTGGGAAGCCAAGAATGGAAGAGAATGGGAGAGTCATTTAAATTAGAGGCACAGTATCAGTCTTGTGAATATTAGCTTTATCTTTCTCTGCACAAGTTTTGAGGTGGTAGGTAGAGATTTAAAAAGTGCTCACCTGATAACAGGTCCCAAGAGGATTAGATGCATAAATAATGATAGCGGTTTATCTTTGGCCAGATCTCTGTGGACAAAAATGAGGGTCAACTGGACCATAATGGATGAAAACATAAAGAAGGAAAAGGTGTATGTCATCCAGAAGGTTTCATTATTCTTTCGATAGATTCTAACCATATATAAGGCAGATGCAGCCTCCCCACAGTACAAAAAGGTGGAGAACAGGATACCAAATGGAAAGGTAAATCGAGGGTTGGCCCCACGGATGACATCTTCCTCCAGAGATGAAACTGGATCTACATTTGACTCCTCAGGAACTTCATAAACTCTGTCCATTGTGGAGTTTCTGAGTGTTATGGTTCAGTGTTCACAGCACCACCCTGCCCATCCCCAACAGAGCCTGTAGCCTCTGCAGTCCAAGTGCCAATCAAGTGGGCTCTGACAAGTCGAGTTCCAGAATCAACTAATTAGAATCAAAGAGCCCTCTCTTCTAGACCCAATTAGATGTGGAGTCTAGGAAGGAGAATCCAAGAGTACCACTTGGAACTTGACTCTTGACTGGTCCAAGAATCCAATTGTCAACATACGTGCTGAGAAATTTGAACAAGGCAAAAGCAAGCATCCCAGCGCCGAGTCTGTAGTTCAATTCCAAGCGTACAAAGAGACATGGAACGGCGTTTTCCGTAGCGGCTCCTTTCGCGCCCTAGCTCCAGGCAGGAGAGTAGCCACTCTGTCAGGACACTGCCAGCAGCTCCCTGTGAGGAATTCTGTGCAGTATGCCCTCTCAATTCAGCAGTGAATTGAGCCACAGCAGAAGTGAGGACGCAGTCTGAGCGTCCCCAGGGGGATTCGGTTCAGCGCCTTGGTACCATAGCTACTCCTAGGTTGTGGCTCTTAGCTCGCCCTCTCATGCTCACGGGGCGCTCTCCCAGGACCCGCGCCAAGCCAAGGGTTCTCAGTACTGCTCTTCGGATTTCCCAGGCCCCGCCCCCAAGTCAGCCTGGCTGGGGGCAGGAGTAATGTCACCACTCTTTCCCCAAGCTCAGTATCTAGGGAGAGAAGCACCACGCACTCGCGACGGGAATCAAGCAGAGGCTGGAGGGTCTTCTCCACCCAGAAACTTTGCTAGTCAAAGGTACAAGATGCAAGCCGCCAACCCGGCCAGGCAGATGTCGCCAAACTCTTGGACGCTGTCTGGCTGACAGGGTCTTGCCTGGCCCGTGGTTCCAGTCGCAAGAGGTCGGCGGCTTCAGGAGCTAAAGCACCTGGATGGCGGGGGCGGGCGAGATAGGAAGGACAGCTGGGGCCAACAAAACCAGCCAGAGTTCCAAGTCGATCAGCGGAAGGATGCTCTGTGTAGAGGTGCGAAAAGGAAGGCTTGGACCACTCTTCAGAAGCACTTCTCACCACGAACCCCAGACCCAGGAGGGAGCCAAAGCTTTCCTCTTCCCCAAGAGCAGAAGGCACTCACTTCTACCCCCACCCTCCCTAACTAGCTAAGTGGCTCGCTCCCACACTAGCTCAACCCACGCGGTTAGGCAGGTGTGCCTCCCTTGGGCGTAGAGTTGATCCTCCCTAGGTCCTATTGCCCTCCAGATAATATCAGAGGAGAGGGTACCTGGGAGGCAATTGGGCCAGAATTTCCTTTTCAGCTGACTGTGCAGCTAAGGGAAGACTGAACAGGGTAGAATTCAAGACACATGACTAGCCCAACACTGGAAGTTCCTATTACATGTCTTGATTTCTCCACTTGAAAAATGAGGCCAGGACAGGAGCTTTAAAATGGACTCTCAGGTTTTTGGCTGAAAGGTTCCAAAGAGGAGTCAAATTGTAAATAGACTGGCAAGTAGTCAAGGGTGCTGTTAGTAAAAACTGACATGAATGTCTTAGCTCTGAAAATTAGCTGGATTCTTAAGTGCAATCCTCCCCCATCTCACTGAGCTTTTGTTTTCATGCCTCATTTGCATAATTCTAAACCCCAGAGAAAAAGAGAAAACATCTGCCTCTGGGTGATAACATAAATGTACCAGAGCCTGTGCCAATCTCCTTTGCTGAAGTTAAAAGAATCTGTGAGGAATGGCCAAGCTAGCAGTCACCAAAAGGATGGCCTCAAGATAGACTTAGTCTTGTCATTTATGTTGTGTGTGTTTTAAGGTTCCCTGGATTGCTGCCTCCTTTCTTCAGGGCTGATTCAGGGACAGATTCAGCATCTAAGGGTTGTTGCTTTCTGAAACAGATTCTCCATCTTGGTCTGCACCTGTGGTAGCAGCTGGTCTAGAAGGCCGAAACTTCTTCCTTCCCCTTTCACAACTTCAGTTCAAGTGTTGATTACTTGAAACATTCTAACCGGGAAGAGGTTCTCCACCAGGGGAATACAGTACAGAACGTCTTGGGGCTGTTTGAGCAACCCGTTTGCAAGATGGATATCAGGCAGGGTGACCAACTTGTTCCACTTTGCTGAGATGGAGATTAGTCACCCGAACACAGGATAATGAAGCTAGGAAGAATGTAGAATCCCAGTGTTGTTCTAGCTTTTCTTCCCCATGCCTTTACCAGTCCCCAAATACACAAATCTACAATGCCTTTCTACTTTGTTCCAAAATAACTCCTTTCTTCTGCCATCCAAGGCTCTCTATAATCATACAGCTTCTCTGTCAAACTTTAATTGCCCACGCTACCCTACCACACAACTTTTGCTCCAGTCCAGCAGGTTTTCTCACTTATATTCAACCTGCTCATTCCCACCTTATGTGCTTTGTTGATGCTATTTATAGCCCCATTCACCTTTTCCTCTATTAGTGCAACCTTCCTTCAAGGGTCAGCTCAAGTATGACCTTCTCCAACCTTTCTCTCACCTCTCCAACCCTTTCCTATCTGTGCTATCAGCATATGCTCTCTTGTACTAACTAGTCCTTCAGCTCTGTTTGCTCTGCCTCCCCAATAGAAGTGTAAAATTAATGAGGGAGGTATGTCCAACGAATGTTTACTGTGGATCTTGTTGATGACAATGGTGATTGACAAATGATGATGATGATGAAGCTTCCTCCCCCATACTTCCTCCAAGAAACCAGGCAAGACTCAGAGATGCTCATCTCTAAAATCAGTAGGCACTGGAGTTTTGGCATAAAGTCCTTTGAACGAGCACTGCCTTATTCAGTCATTCAGTTCAGAGGATGCCAGCCTACATGATCTGTCCCTTCTCAAACATTTTTGTCAATACCAGTTTAGCACCAAATTACAATCTGTTTCAAGTGTATGAATTTTTATGCCCCAATTAAATTATTATAGGTTTCTTGTTGGCAGACCTACTATAATACTTGTATTTGATTCCCCCATGACTGCTACAGACCTGTAAATTTCCTGCCATCTGATTCCCTTCATCCATCAGCTTCTCCATTTTCATCCCTAAGACTCTCTGGCGCTTTAGGACACTAAGTCCTCTGGTCTCTGATTTCCTTTTCCTTTGTCCTGCTGGGAGAAACTTAAAGAAAATTTGCCCTATTTCTGTCCAATACTCTTTGCTCTTTAAGGCAATCTCTAGATTCCAAATCTAGTCTTCTTAGGATGAGAGATGCTGGAAATGCTTGTAGTTGTGATCCTGCTGAGGTCCAGTAGCCCCTATCCCACTGAAAGCACAGATTTCCCAAGAACTGATCTGCTGAGGTGGTGCCTTTAAGTGGCCCCCTAAATTCTAGGTAATGCTCAAGGGTCAATTTTCCCTCCAGGAAGTACCAGAATTCTACAAGGACGGGATGCCTAGGATCCAACTCTTGGCCCAGCAGGAACAAAGAAGGAGTCTAAAAGCCATCTGATCTCAAAGCTCTTAGCATCCTTAGCAGCATTCAGAAACCTCCAGAATCATGTAAAGCTTGGTGATAGGGATGAGGTTTCTATGTCATCATAGCTTAAAGAAAAATAGCTCCTAGATCTCCCAGGAGTTGCTTCTGTAAAAGGTGGCTGGCCTCTACAAAAGGAGAGGAAGGAGAGTTGAGCAACAAGTGGCTGGTTGGTGGAAAGTAATGAGCAAGGTCCAGAGAATCAATACCTAGGGTGGAAGGATGGCTTCCTTCCATAGAATTGTTTGGGCTGTTAAGAATTCTTAAAAGATATTTAAACACAGAATCAATTGCCTGGATCTGATTTCATTTTTCACTGTAAGCTACGTGAACATGACGACTTCTGCCTTTAAGTTTTGGGCCCACTCCCTCATCAGCATTATCTATAGATAGGATCTGGGACTGAAGTCAAAACAAATTAGATCTCTCTGCAGCCCTTAAGCAGCTGAAGGCTTGAAGAGAATGAAGTGCTGTAAGAAAATGCAACATGATATATGGGGATGATGGCAAACTCCATTTACATTACTTGATGGAGGGAATGGGGGAGGAGGATGCAATGGATAGTACTTATTTTTTAAATAATACCTTTAAATATAATTCATGTACCATATAATTCACTCATTTAAAGCATACAATTTAGTGGTCTTAGTACAAAGTTGTGCAGCCATTACCACAATCTGGTTTCAGAACATTTCATCACCCCAAAAGAAACCCATACCCATTAAGCACTCACTTCCCACTCTGTAAACAATCTCAAATCTACTTTTCATCTCAATGAATTTGTTTATTCTGGATGTACTAGTCCATTTTCTGTTGCCAAAAATACCATAGAAAGAGTGAGGAAGAAAAGAGGTTTATTATGGCTCATGGCTTTGGTTGAAGGATGATGGGCTGCATTTGGCAACAACTTTTTACTGGCAGAATTCAAAGTTGGCAAAGGGCATTACATAGCAGGAGACATGTGTTCATTTGTCTGTTCTCTTTCCCTCTTCTTATGAACCTACCAGAATTCACTTATGGGGGCCCCACCCTAAAAACTTTAATCCTAATTATTCCCCAAAGACCCCATCTCTAAACACCAGAGTTGGACTAAGTTTCCATCCTTAGTATGTCACAATGGGGGTTAAATTTCAACACATGAAAACAAGGGAGACAATCAAACCATAGTATATGAACTTCATGTACATGGAATCATATAATATGGGACCTGTTGTTTCTGGACTTTTTTCACTTAGCATGTTTTCATCATCCATGCTGTAGCATTAATACTTTGTTCCTTTTTATAAGTAATATTCCATCATATAGGTCGACCACAAACAGAACCACCAAGGTCACTCATTGTCTCAAATTCAGGGAAGAGTTGGTGTTGCAGGCTTCACTCCAGAGGCTGGAAAGTCAGAATTTCTATATTGCATTCTGGAGGCAGGATTCTGTCTTCTGCAGGGGACCTTAGCCTTTGCTCTTAAGACCTTCAATGGGTTGGATGAGGCCCACCCATATTATGGAGGATAATCTGTTTTATTCAGTATCTGATGACTTTATTGTTAATCACATCTGAAAAATATCTTCACAATATTTAAACTGGTGTTTGACCAAAAGGGCACCATGGACAATTTGATACATGAAATTCAATACGACAGGCTTGTTTCTACTCAGCTCTCATCAATGAAGCAACTAACATTTGTGTACAAGTTTTTGCATGAGCATGTGTTTTCAATTCACTTGAGAATATGCCTAGAAGTAAAACGCTAGATCATATGGTAACTATGTCTAAATTTTTGAGGAAAAGGCACCAGACTTCCTAAATTGCTGCACCATTTTATATTTCTCCTGGCCGTATATGGAGTTTCTAATTTCTTCATATCGTCAACATTTGTCTTTTTTTTTTTTTTTTGGAACCAGGGATTGAACTCAGGGACACTCGGCCACTGAGTCACATCCCCAGCCCTATTTTTTTGTATTTTATTTAGAGACAGGGTCTCACTTAGTTGCTTAGGGCCTCGCTAAGTTGCTGAGGCTGGCTTTGAACTCGCGATCCTCCTGACTCAGCCTCCCAAGTCGCTTGGATTATAGGCGTGCGCCACTGTGCCCGGCAACATTTGTCTTTTTATTATAGCCATCCTACTGGATTTTTTTTTTTTTTTGGCGGTGCTGGGGATTGAACCCAGGGCTTATGCTTGTAAGGCAGGCACTCTGCCAACTGAGCTATAACCCCAGACACCTACTGGATTTTTATTCGTACTTCCCTACAGCTGAATTGATTGAGTGTGGTGTGTGTGTGTGTGTGTGTGTGTGTGTGTGTGTGTGTGTATAAGGAAGGGCATTGGAGCACCAGCTGCCTACATTCATCCAATTATTTCAGTAAATCTTTATTTGTAAAGGTTTATAATTAAAAATAAGAAAAAGATCTCTGCTTTCAAGAGCAGTGAACATTTGTTTTTTTTATTGGAGGAATGGAGATTGCTCTCCAGCATCTGAACCCTTTTATCTGGGAGAGAGTACTTAGGAATCTTGGGTGGTGGGGAATCCCTCTTGTAGTCAGGACATAGGCATGCAACTGAGGCTCACTCAATCTAAAGAACTCTCTTTTGAGTTGGGAGCCAGTGACCCAAAGCAGTGGAAAATCTCTAAAACATCCATGAAAATGTGTATCTCAGTTCTCCCAGTTTGAAAGCATAATTGATCTTGACCCAGCTGCTATGCTTTAAATTCACCCCAATATTTGCCACTTTGCTCTGAGATCACACGACTCCCAGAAAAATGACTGAGCACAGCAGGCTTATTTCTGAGAAATACAAGAACTATTCCAACTTATGTCTCTGGCTACATGGCTCTCCATCAACCTTGCCAAATTTTAATAGAACTGCACTTCAGTATAAAACTTTTCCTACCCAAATTTCTTCTTGCCCTTCCTCATCCATAAAGGTAATATTTATACTGCAGTCTGACAGCTTTCCCAATCTCCCCTCTGTTCCACCTTATTTTCTGTCACAGGATTGCCCTTAACAAATCTCTTGCATCCCATCTTGGTGACCTGAGTGTAGCAGTATCATTGGTAGTAACTGTGGCTGCTGTGATGTTGACTGTGTGGCCCTGAGTCTGGTTCTCTAGTCCAACTGGTGATTCTGTGAGCTTAATATACTTTCAATACATACATATTTCTTCTTAAATTAACCAATCAATTTATTTTGCTCCAACTGAGAACCCTCCAGATTATACAGGGGCAGACAAAAAATTTCAATTACAACACAACATAAGAGAAGTGCAGAGTCTGCAGGAGCACATGGGGGAGGAACCTAACCCAGTCTTTGTCTTCCCAAATAAAATACCTACATGCAACCTGGATTTGCTAGCCGACTCTTATCACAAATTTTATAGTCACGCCAAACTGAAAGGCTCATGACCATCTCTCCAATTTACCACTTCTTAAGCCAACAGTTCTTTTAAATTCACATAAAAATCACTTGAAAGCAGATGACAAACCACAAATTCCAGAGTCCCAAACATCAAGCAACACAGGTGCTAAGTATGCTTTTGAAAAACTGTCCTAGGGATAGTTCTACAGTCTGTTCCTAGAACACATGTATTCATCATCATAGTGGGCATTTCATAAAGATTTATAGCAGCTAACCCCTCTATGGCCTCGGCCAGATTTAAAATTGACTTAGAGTAATCTGCACACAAGGGTGTCTCTGACACCAAAATTCTTGATTTCCTTGATCTGCACACAAAGAACATCACCTCCTACTATAATTTGGTAAAAATGAAACTTTTCATACAGACTGATTTTTTTTTTAGTTATAGGTGGACACAATGCCTTTATTTTTATGTGGTGCTGAGGATCGAACCCAGTGCCTCACATGTACTAGGCAAGTGCTCCACCACTGAGCTACAACCCCTGATATTCTTTATTAGGCATATTAAGCATTTGTTGGGCCTAGCAATGTTCAATCTTACAGCAAAAGGAAGGAGATGTTCCAGCCATGCCAAGAGAAGGGACTCTTCCTATACTGCAGGATGACTCAATGAATGAGGTAAGGATAGAAAGCAAAAGAAAAGATCACCAATCTTTTACCAGATCACCTCCTTAGCATTTCTGTGTCTCATCCTTGGTTTCAATTCATTAAAAACAAAACAAAACAAAACCTTTGTTTCCTTAAATAATTATCAAAAACAGCATTTCAATGAAAGCTAGTGGCAACCGAAAAGTGAAGTTTACAAAGATCTAAAATTTACAGTCAAGAACTGCTCATAGGTTAATAGGAAGAACAATTCATCCTCTGTTTAGACTTATTTTATGAAGGACAATTGTATACTAAATTATGGGAAACATTATGCTCTGAAATACAAGTCAATAAGCAAAAAGACTAAAAAAGGACTCAGTTTTAATATACCGAATAGGCAAATTTAGCACTTTTGTGAAATATAATTAACTGGCTCTATTATACAAACTGGAATAAACTAAAGAGTTCTTCAGTTTAAATAATATTAATGCTAACATTTATTGAATGATTAGTAAGTGCCAGGTACTGTTACAAGACCTTTATGAACCAATTTAATACTTGCAAAGCCCTATGAGATAGAAGCTATGTTCATCTCCAATTTCCTGTTAGGTAAGGAAACTGAAACACAGAAAAGTTAAGATTTGTCCAAGTTAAAGTAGCTAAGATAGTAGGGCTGATATCTGAATGGAGGGAGTCAGGTTCTGGTGCCTAGGCCCTAGTCATTTAGAACCAGCAATTTACCAGCAAACAAATTGTAAATACAGACACAGAAATTTTAGGAATTGATTTAATTATTCCAAGGATACCAGTCAGAGAGTATATCTAGATTTGTTAAATTCATGTCTGAGCTACTTTAACAGTCACCTAACTGATTTCCTTACTCTAGTTTCTAGATCCTACACCCTCCTATCCTATGAAGAATCCTAGTGTACTGGGCACAGTGGTGTGAACCTATAATCCCAGCAGCTCGGGAGGCCGAGGCAGAAGGATCACAGGTTCAAAGTCAGCCTTAGCAACTTAGCAAGGCTCTGTCTCAAAAGAAAAAATAAAAAGGGCTGAGGATGTGGCAAAGTGGTTAAGCACCCCAGGCTCAATCCCTGGTACCAAAAAAAAAAAAAAAAACCTAAGATGACTTTTGTCACTCCTTCGAACAAAATTTCTAAGGGCCTTCTGTCCATCTAATAGATCTTGAACTCAAATGTGAATCATAAACACCTAGGGAATTTGCTTAAAATACTGACTTCTAGGCTCCAACATAGAATATTTGATTTAGTAGGTTGAAGTGCCCCTGGGAATCTGTGTTCAAGCAAGCTTTGTGAAACATTAACCTATGTGGACAGCTAAAACTCTTTGTGCTAGCATTTATTCGTCTATAATCTGCCCCACACCTGGCTAACTCCTAGTATGAATGCTCTATTTTAGAATGGCTATTGTCCCCAAACTTCTCAAATATAGGGGTATCCAACTCCAAGCCTTTGTCTGTCCCTTCCAACTCATCTGGAATAACTTTCTACCTTCCTTCCTCCTATCCAAATACTCATACCCTCCTCTAGCTCAAATCCAAGTTTTACCTGTTCTGTAAGATTCTAAATTCTCAAGTCCAGAGGGTATTTTTTTCCTAAACAATTAAGTCCCTACTGTGTGATCCCATTACTTTTGGTGTTTAACAAATATGCCTTGCTCTTCAATTAGACTAATGGCTTTCCCAGGGCAGCCAGAACTGCACTATCCACATCATAGAAAGTTCTAATGGAGGGGTTGGGGGTGTAGCTAAGAAGTAGAGTGCTTGCTAGGCATATGTGAGGCACTAGGTTCCATCCTCAGCACCACATAAAAATAAATAAAACAAAGGTATTGTGTACATCTACAACTAAAGTTCCAATATACAGGGAAGAGTCTGCTATGGCTGTCACAGCTCTAGTTACCTGTTTACATACTCACCCTATGAACACTGCTTGTTCTAAACTTAAATATATATCCTGAGCACAAAAATGATGAATTTTCTTTTTAAACTCCAATTCTTATTTCCAGTAAAAGGAGTTCAGAATATGTCTCAAATGTAAATATCACTCAGCATTTCTAATCAAGTGTCAAAACCCTTGATTTTTCTCAATACTCATCCTCCTTGACCCCCTGTTGCACCTGGCATTATGTAGACCAACTTCCCTCTCCTACTCAAAAAATGTCCCAGCTCTCCCACTCCTTGGGGGCTGGGGCTGTAGCTCAGTGGTAGAGTGCTTGCCTAGCACTTGTGGGACCCTGGGTTCAATCCTCAGCACCACATAAAGATAAATAAAATAAAGGTACTGTGTCTATTGACAACTAAAAAAAATGTGTGTGTGTCTGTGTATGTATGTATGTATGTGTGTATATAAAGAGAGAACCAAAATCATCATACTAGCAATACAGCCACATAAATGTTTGTAGCAGTGCAATTCACAATAGCCAAGCTATGGAACCAGCCTAGGTTCCTGGCGACAGATACACACACACACATATACACACACAGAGTTATGATTTAGATATGAGGTGTCCCCAAAAAGCTCATCTGTGAGACGATGCAGGAACATTCAGAGGTGGAATAGTTACATGATAAGAGCTATAACTCAATGAGTGGATTAGTCCCTGGATAAGAATTAACTGGGTGGTCACTGTAGACAGGTAGGGTGTGACTGGATGAGATGGGTCATTGGGAGCATGCCTTTGGGATTTATGTTTTGTCCCTGGTGAACAGAATGCTCTGCTTCCTTGTTGCCATGTCCTGAGCTGCTTTCCTCTGCCACATCTTTCCACCAAGATGTTCTGACTCACCTCTGGCCCAGAGCTATAGAGTCAGTAGTCCATGGTCCAAGACCTTTGAAACCATGAGCCAAATAAACTTTTCTTTCTCTAATTGTTCCTGTCAAGTCTTTTGGGTACAGTGATGAAAAAGTTGATTAAACATGCCCAATGGCATTTTACTCAGCCATAAAGAAAAATGTTATGGCATTTGCTGGTAAATAGATGGAACTAGAAAACAGAACATCATGTCAAGTGAAATAAGCCAGACTCAGAAAGTCAAGGGTCAAATGTTTTCTCTCATATTCAGATGCTAGAGCAAAATAAAAAAAGGAGGGGATCCCATGAAAATTGGAAGGAGATCAGTGGAGTGTGTGGGGGTGAGGAAAGATTGAGGGGGAGAGAGGAGGGACATGAAAAGAGAGGAATTGCAGAATGAAATTGACTAAATGATGCTATTTACATATATGAATATATCAGTGAATTACATTTACGTGTTATAAAGCACTAATTGAAAACAATAACTAAATAGAAGGAAAACCAGTAGGACAGAGGAAGGGGAATATGGGGAGAGAGGGAAGGAGGGAAAGAGGAGGCACCAGGACCAAATTTTATTCCATGCATGTATGATTATGTCAAAGTGAACCCCACTATTATTGTAGAACTATAATGCATTGATAAAAACATTTACAAATTGTCCTCTTTGTATCCATGAAGCTGTAACAAAGAAAAGAATGATCATCATTAACTTACTTATAGTTTACTTACCCTGTGCCACACATCATGGTAAACACTTTATGCACCTCAACAACCACATCAGGAAAATACTATTACAGGTTGAGCATCCCTGATCTGAAATTCAAAATGTTTTGAAATCTGAAACTTTTTGAGCACGAGAAGCTTGGATTTTGAAGCATTTTTGGATTTTTAAAAAATAGGTCATTTTTATTTATACATGACAGTATAAAAACATCATAAAAGCATTTTGACATCTAAAATCATTAGAACAAGATTAGAATCTTGTTCTAATTCTGTCCCCAATACCTCCTCTTTCCCTCCCATCCCCTCCCCCTACCTGCTGATTCCTTCCCTCTATTGATCTTTCTGCCATTTATCCAGTTATTTTAAAATTAATTTCTTATGGATGTACACAATGGTGAGATGTACACTGTGGTATATTCATCTATGTACATAGGAACATTACATCAGATTCTCCATTATCTTTCCTTTTTTTATCCCCCCTCCTTTCCCTTCATTCCCCATTGTCTACTCCATTGAATTTCTATTTTTTTTTTAAACCCTCTGTCCCTTTCTGTGAATTATCTTCCACATATCAGAGAAAACATTCAACCTTTGGCTTTTGGGGACTGGATTAATTCACTTAGCATGGTAGGATTTTGGATTTTCAAATTAGGGATGCTGAACCAGTTAAGTTTATGCAGATATTCCAAAATCTGAAATTGAAAACACTTCTTGTCCCAAGCATTTCAGAAAAGGAATACTCAGCCTGTATTATCACCATTTTACAGATGAGTTCCTGGAATTCAAAGACATTAATTGACATGTTCAAAGTCACTGAGCTAGTGGTGCTAGAACTAGAACCTAAACCTCTTTCAAGGCTCTAGATAAAATGGACAAAATAGACGGGTCAGATCATCAATTTCAATATCAAAAAACAGAAACAATCTATTCAAAAGAGCCTCCTTTTTCTATTTCTAAAACTTATCTCGATACCCCTCTGGTAGATTTTTTAAAAATATTTTTTAGCTGTCAATGGACCTTTATGTTACTTATTTATACGTGGTGCTGAGAGTCAAACCCAGCGAAACGCACATGCCAGAAAAGCACTCTACCACTCAGCTACAACCCTCCGCCCCGCTCTGGTAGATTTTCAGGGTTGTAACAGCCTAGGGAACTTAAAGGCAATTACCAAGTTATTGAGAAAAAAGTAACCACAGTAGGTCCAGGAGAGCAGAGACCACATACTGCCTTTCATTTTCCAGAATTCTGTTTTCTCCTAAACACCCTAGGCCCTTTACATTAACATATGTGTTTTGTTCAGAACTTAGAATTTCCATCCAAGCACTTTGCCAATAGTCCATTTTAATTACACCAGGGATCATTTATAGCTTCTTGGTTCGCTGGGTTGGTCTTTATGTCTGCAGCTGCTGCCAGAGCTAGTCAAACATAACTGAGAAGTGCTAGAGGGGTTCAACTTTAGGTTGGAACAGTCAGCTGCTTACTACAGTTTTATGTTACCCTGTTTATTGATACCCTGAAGCAGGTCAAACTCAGTATTCCTGGCCAGTAGACAGAAAGGGAGGATGTGGAAAAAAGTATATAGCAATCTTGCCCCCTGCCTTCCTATAAAAGAGATGATTAACCTTATTGATTCCACAAACTTACCAGGCTCTCATAATGTGTTATGAGCTACGCAGGACCTAGCTACTGGAGATAGCTAGGCTGTGTATAGCTCATAACACATTATGGGAATGTGGCTACTAACTGTGCAGACCTTTGGATTTTGAAGCTTCTAATACTTAGGTTAATGAAGAATAAGAAAAACTGGCTTCTTGTCCTAGTTCTGCAACTGATTATTTAGTGAGAACTGTTTTTTCCTTTTATAATCTATACATGTGCCATAAACATTAGATTTATGCATGTACAGTGACCATGAAAATCGAAATTTTTCCTTATACTATCTATGCATGTACCATAAACAATATCCTATGATATATTTATGCTTTTATATTTTACACAAATGTTATTATACAGAATTTTCTGCATTTTTTTCAACAATGTAGTTTCAACACATTTTACTCTGGTTCTATATTGCTATGTATAGCTATAGTTCATTTTACCAGTTTTATGGAATTCCATAAGATGAATACACCATAATTTATGTATTTGTTCTGTTGACAGTCACTTAGGTTGCTTTCCATGTTTTACTATAGTAAAATTCTTCAGTGGACCTTGATATATGCATGTGTATCCTTATGCCATGTGGGAAAGTTTCTCTTGGTTAAAAATCTAGGAATGGTATTACTTGTTCATTAAGTCAAGGCTAAGTTCAGCTTTAGTAGATACTGCCAATAAAATAATAATTAAAAATAATAATTAAAACTTTTTAGAAGTTTTAATTATTATTTTTTAGTTGTGAGTGGACTCAATACCTTTATTTTTATGTGGTACTAAGGATTGAGTGCTCTACCACTAAGCCACAACCCCAGCCCTGAGCCAGAAGGGTTTAATTGCAGAAATATGGTCAAGGTCCCAGCTGGGGTATAGCCGGGCAGGTGAGACAGAAGAGGGTATAGGGAGTATGTCCTGACAAGTGCCTCAAAGCTGTGAGAGCATGTTGAGGGCCAAGCTACAGGTTAGCTGTCCGGTTTCACATTAAGGGCCTTCACTCTGCCATGCTCTATCACCATGGAGAACCTCTTGGGCCTGTGATTCCCAAAAAGGGGCACCAATGAAATCATCTAGTAATAAATCTGTTTCCTTCCCAAAGGCTTCAGTGGGGTCAGCCAGGAGCCAAACTCGCCTTCTCCTTGTCAGATGGTCCCCACTCTCCAGTCACAAAGACATCGTTCACACTCAGACATACCACCACCTACACCCCCTTGTCCTTTAGAGCCCCAGCCTGCTCCACAAACTCCGGCAAGTAGGTTTTAGAACAGACAGGGATAAATGCCCCAGGGACTCTGAACAATACACCCTTTGAACAGCTCGGCCAAGTTCACCTTGCTCCCAGACTCCCCTTCAAACACCTCCACAGAGGGGAGAGCATCTCCCACCTTGATTGGGACCATGGTTGTGAAGCTGAAAATGCGGACCCCTCCACGCACCCACCTTCCTCCTCCTTCCAGCTGCTGTCCTGCTGCTATTGCTGCAGACTCAGCAGCAGCCACACTAGTGAGCACAGAGCAGGCTCCACATCCCAGCATGCCTCTGAATCCCAGCACACCTCTGCCCAAGAGCTTTCCAATTTACATTACCACCAGTAGTATGCAAAACATCCAATCTTCATTAGTACATGGTATTTCCTGTTTTTTTCTTTTTTAATTCCATTTCACTCTGATGGCATGAAATAGTATCTCATTGTGGTTTTAATTTCCCTGATTACTAGTAAGGCAGAAAACATTTCCTAGATTATTTCCTGATTCCCTCCTCGGCCCCAGTCCTGTAGATTGGACCAAGGCCCTCATGCATTCTAGGCCAGTGCTCTACCACTGAGCTCTGCCCCCAGCACTATTTTTTTTATTTTGCAACAGGGTATCACTAAATTGCCCAAACTGGGCTCAAACTCGAAATCCTCCTGTCTCAGCCTCCCAAGTAGCTGGCATTCAAGGTGTGAGCCACCAAGCCCTGCTCAATATGCCCTTTTTTTTTTTTACTTGTAGATGGACACAACAACTTTATTTACTTTTATGTGGTGATGAGGATCGAACCCAGTGCCTCACACATGCAAGGCAAGTTCTCTACCACTGAGCCACAACCCCAGCCTTCAATATGCTTTCTTGGGCTGGGGATATAGCTCAGTTGGTACAGTGCTTGTGTCACAAGTACAACGCCCTGGGTTCAATCCCCACCAACGAAAAAAAAAAAAAAAGAAAAAATATGCTTTCTTAAAGTAGACAGTATCAGCAACAAGAAAGAATTGAGAGGAAGGGCATCAGGGGGTGAGTAGGTAATGCTATGGGATGATTTTTCAGATTCTAGCCAAAAATTCATACCATATTAGTCTCAAGGAGCTCAGAATGGCAAATGCTTTTTTTATCCAGTTTCAAACAGACAGAACTTTCTACTTTAGTCTGTAATAGCAAGACTGTAACATTGTTTAGAGTACTGCTTCTCAAACTTTAATATGTACATGAATCACTTGGGGATCTTCCCCAATACACAGATTCTGAGTCAAAAAGTGATGTGAAGCCTGTGAGTCTACATTTTAACCAGTTCCTGGATGCTGCTGATCTGAGAGTTTAGAACATGAGCTATGGAGTAAAACTGAATCTCAATTTCAATTCTGCTTTTTCTTAGCTGTGAAATCTGTAGCAGATTATTTAATCTCTCTGAGCCTTTGTTTCCTCGCCTACAAAAGGAAAATAAGTTGCTTACTTCATTAGATTGCTGTGGAGGTTAAGTGAAATAATGCACATAAAACATGCTTAGCACAGTGCATGGGAAGAGCAAGTAATTAATAAATGCTAGTTATTATTATTATTCCATGAACTGGCACTCCCAAATGTCAATGATTCTCTGAAGACTGTAGTTCATAATGATTATATGAAAGCACTGAAAGAGCCTAGATAAATCAGAGAGACAAACTGAATCATATTTAGTCATATTTTGTTAGGCTTATTTCATTGTATTCTACTTCTTGAAAATTGAGACCTCATCTGTTATCAGTTGGGGTCTCACCAGGAAACAGATGGCATACTCAAATTAGCATAATTAGTAGAAAGTTTAACAAAGGGAGTATCTACAAAGGTGTGAGCAGAGTGTGGGAAAACCAAGGAGAGAGTGTGCAGTAAATTGGGGCTATTACCACTCTAGGATGAAGAGAGGGAACTGGTATTATACAAGAAAAAAGGAGAATGTGTAATAGAAAGAGTCCTTTTGAGAAAAGCTATGACCTTTATAGTTAAGGGACAGTACCAGCCTGAGGCAATCCTTCAAGGAGTAAGCCAAGAATAAACACTCTGACCTCAGTTTCTTCCCCTCCTTTGAAGTCCTGCCAGGGATCTCCATTACTCAAATCTACCAGAAGCCAGGAAGAGCCTCACTGATGTCATCCATATAGGTTAGCCTCCCTGGACACAGAGAACAAAAGGGTGGTAAATTAATCAGGAGGGGGTAAAATATCTGGTATACTACCTATGGTACATATAATCAATCAAAATACATCCAAATCAGAACACTGTATACCTCTAACCAAGCCAAGAGAGAACATACTACTATTTTAGACAATGGTCAACTCACTAAATAAGGATCAATAACTTCCAAGGTATCTTCCCACTAGATGTCCTATAATCATCCAAAATTCAACACAATTCAAACTGAAATTCATCTTCCTCTATGACCAATAACTTCCCCTTTACTATCTTGGGTAGCCCTTGGATATGCCAATCTCGCAGCCTGCAACATCCTTCCATTTTCTCTCAGTGTATTTAAATCCTGCTTATCCCTTATGTGCAACTAAAATACTTCTACATTTTCCATGACAACTTCCCCAATAGCTACTGTAGCCCACACTGATTTCCTTAGTCTATGAATCCCCATTGCTAATAATTTAGTCATTACTATTTTTTAAAAATTTTTTTAGAGCTGGGTGAGGTGGCGCATGCCTGGAATCCCAGCACTTGGGAGGCTGAGGCAGGAGGATCGCAAGTTCAAAGCCAGCCTCAGCAACTTAGCGAGGCCCTAAGCAACTCAGTGAGATCCTGTCTCTAAATAAAAATACAAAATAGGGCTGGGGATGTGGCTCAGTGGTGGACTTCCCCTGGGTTCAATCCCCAGTACCCAAAAAAAAAAAAAAAAAATATATATATATATATATATTAGTTGTAGATGGACACAATACCTTTTTTTAATTTATTTTTATTTGGTGCTAAGAATCAAACACACTGGCTCACACAAGTCAGGCAAGTGATCTACCACTGAGCTACAACCCCATCCCTTTAGTCACTACTACTGGCTACTGTTTAATTAACTGGTTTGTGTATACATACCATTACACTAACCTGATACTACACTTCTTAAAGAACTATGTCTTAACTCTTCTCCTTGATGAGACCAAGCATCTTGAGAGTTATTGCATATAATAAGTATAAAATGAATACCTGAAGAATGAAGATAGGGAAAGAATAGCTGAGGACCAAATGCCCAATCTCATTTTTCCATGAGAACTTTTCTCAGAAAAAGCCTAGTGCTGCTAAAGAGAACCTGCCTGGCCTCAGGTGGAAATATACAGGCTCAAAGGACAGCTTTGCCACCATCTGCCTATTTTAAAAGCACTCTTCTAAATAAACCTTGAGTTAAATAGAGAATCAAAACAGAAATTACAGGCATTTGAAATTATCAACAGGGAAACCATAACCCATCAAAATCCATGATATGAAGGCTGGGGGAATATCTCAGTGGTAGTGCTTGCCTAGCATGAATGAGGCCCTGTGTTCATCCACAGCACAGCAGGAAAAAAAAAGTTTAAAACTCAATATATATAGCTAAAATGGTACTCATAATAAATTTATAGCACTAAATTCACTTATTTACTCTGATCTATTAAAATATATTTTGACTGACAATACATGAATTATTTTGATTGACAATAAATGAAATAAACAGTCAATTTGAGAATATGATAAATAACAAAAAGTGTACCCAAAGTACAATGAAGGAATAGTTTGTTTGTTTCTTAAATCAATGACCATGGGACTGGAGATACAGGTCAACGATAGAGCATGTACTTTATCCACCCTACTCTAGTCAAACATTACAGGAAAATCTGCTCATTGTCTTCAGTATCAGCTGTACCACAGATATCAATCTCTGGTCTTACATGAAGGCAGTAGCTAGGCAGGGCCTCAGCTTTCCCTGTAAAGGTGGTGTCAGCAGGATCAATGGAAGTGAACTTCTACTTGCCTTCTCCAGTAGCAAAGAGGTGGAACAAGGCTATGGTAGGTAGTGCTAGTTGGCATTCTACTTTCCCCACTGGGATAGTATCAGTGGGACCATGTCCACCTGACAGCAATGAGGCAGTACAGTCCACATGCTATTCCCCATTCTTTTAACCTGGCATTTGGAGAGGGTCCATCAGGGAGCTAAACTTCTACCTCTCCCACCTCCTGTGGCTACAAGGTGGAAAAAGACAGGTTATGTAGCACACTGTTTCCCCCAAATCCTATGTCAAGCAGGCCTAAGAGGAAGTGCAATTTCTAACTTGAGCCAGAAGCAACAAGCTGATCCAAGTAATACTACACTTTTGCCAGGAAGGTGTCAGTAGGTACAGTGGGGAGAGAAACTTTCACTCCCATTCATTGAAACACAGTGAGGCAGTAGTTCACTTTTACCAGGGTCAGCAGAGTCCAAGAGAGGTGTATATTTACTCTAACACAAACCCACACAGCATAACACATCTAAACAGGACGACTGTATGCAACAAAGGAAGAAGAAATAAAATGCAGTCTCACAACATAATACCCCAAATATTCCAAATTCAATAGAAAAATCACTCATTATTACCAAGAACCACAAAAATCTCAACTTCAATAACAACAAAAATCAAACAAAAAATGTTTCAATAAACAATTAAAAATATGCTTGAAGAAAATGAAAACAATAAAAGTGTCAGTAAAGAGGGCTGGGGATATAGCTCAGTTGGTAGAGTGCTTGCCTCACAAGCACAAGGCCCTGGGTTCAATCCCCAGCACCACAAAAAAAAGTGTCAGTAAAGAAATAGAACAGGGGCTGGGGATATAGCTCAGGTGGTAAAGTGCTTGCCTTGCAAGCACAAGGCCCTGTGTTCAATCCCCAGCACCAAGGGGCGGGAGGTAAGAAATAGGACATATAAAAATAGCTAAATTTTAAAAAAAGAACTAAATGGAAATTCTGGAATTAAAAAAGTGTAATAAAAACATTGAAACTCATTGGATGAGCCATATTACAATGAACATAAATAAGGGAAAGAATCACTGAACTTGAAGAGAGAACAATAAAACTACCCAATCTGAACAAAACAGAAAATATACTAAGAAATGAACAGAGCTTCAGTGTCCTGTGGAACAATGAAAAATAGAACATCTGTATCACGGAGCTTCAAAAGAAGAAAAGAAAGACTATGGGTTGAAAAATATTTGAAGAAACCATGGTTGAAAACTTCCCCAAAGTTAAAATGTTGACACAAGTAGACTGTGATAAGCTACTTAAATATAATGTAATAACTACAACAGCCACTAAAAAAAACTCTTAAAAATATACTCAAAGTCTGTATGGATAAATCAAAATAGAATTTTTTTTAGAAACAGGGGTCCTATAATTACAGCCAATGAAGAAACTGAGGCAGGAGAATCGTGAGCTCCAAGTTAGCCTTACCAACTTAGCAAGGACCTACACAACCAAGTGAGACCCTGTCTCTAAATAAAATATAAAAAGGGGCTGAGGATGTGGCTCAGTGGTTAAACATCCCTGGGTTTAATCCCAGGTATGGGGGGCCAGGGGGACAGGGGCCTTGCTATGTTGCCCAGGTTGGCATGAATTCCTGGGCTCAAGTGATTCTCCCACCATAACCTCCTGAGTAGGTGGAACTATAGCCACGAACCACTGTGCCTGGCCAAAACGGAATTCTTAAAAAGGTTCAAGAAACACTCAGTAAGGAAGGAAAAAATGAAGACAAACAAAAAAACAGATGGAACAAATAGAAAACAAACAAAAAAATGGCAGACGTAAGCCTTAACATACTAATGATTGTATTAAATGTAAAAGACCTAAATAGATCAATTATAAGACAAATTAATAGAGTAGTTAAAAAATGACGGAAATGTGATATTTTTAAGAAATCTACTTACAATATAATGGCACAGGCAGGTTGGAAATAAAAGGATATGAAAAGATATCTTCTGATTTTGTATGCACAGTATAAGTTAAACTTCAAAATAAAGAAAATTTCCAGGGCCTTATTTGGTTGGTGCATGTAATCCACATATCAACAGGCTTAAAACTACAAACCACATGATCCTATCAAGTGATGTAAAAAAGCATCTGTCTAAATTCCTTGAAAACAAGCATAAATGGTCATAACCAACTTTGTCAGAAGTCTGGAAAACAAAGGTTACAACAGCCAAGTGAATGAAACAAAAAAGGGAAGCTTCAAAATGGTAGAAGAGCTTTGTGGTATTCTTAGTTATCTTTGGCCCACTCTTCCTTCATTCAGTAGTGGTCTTAAGATGTTGGCCTGCATTCCTAATGTGGGACTCTAGTCCTTGGTCAAAGAGAGAATAGAACAGACTTGGTTGACAAATTATTATATATGTCTATTCCAACCTGTCTGGGGCTAGCTGAAGAATGTATGTAAGGTACCTATCTGTTTTCCATTAAGGGTGGAAAAGTGAGGATAATTGTTTCAAAATATCAAAACAACAATGACAACAAACACAAACAAAAAACCCCACAGCTGAAGCTGCTTGGGGCAAAGATGACACTGGAATTATATAACATACTGCCTAAAATTCAGGAGAAAAAGGTGGGGAAAAAGTTTACTTCAGAAATTAAGGCCTTTGTAAATGCCTGTATATACTTGGGAACATAGCCACACACATACATTAGGCACTGTATGCTCAGAGAAGATATGAGAAGACCCTGAACATCTGCCTTTGACTGATCTTTAGGTTCAATGCAAGCAGGAAGTGAAGGCCAAGACAAAGTTGTAAATAGTTGCATAAAGGTTGAAGGAGTCCCCCATCACAGACCCAAGGAGAGGTGGGATTCTTTCTATTAGTTATTTGTGCTTAAGGAAATCTGTGTCAAAATATGCCTAAAGAACAGACACTTCAGTGATAACATACAAGGATTACAAATTTTGCAAAAATAACTTGGAGAAGTCACTAAATAAACAGATGACTACAGCTCTCAAAAAAAAAAACACAAAAAACTGAGGGAATAGGAAAGTCTGATTTTCAGTTATTACAATAAAACATTTAAATATCCAGTTTTCAACGACGACAGGGGCTGGGGATGTAGCTCAGTTGGTAGAGTGCTCGCCTCACAAGCACAAGGCCCTGGCTTTTACCCCCACCACCAAAAAAAAAAAAAAACCCAAAAAAACAACAATGACAAAAATCACCAGGCATGCAAAGAAACAGGAAATCATGATCCATGCAAAGGAAAAAAAAATGAAGTGACAGAAACAAACCTGGAGGAAGCCCAGACGTTGGACTTCAAATCATTTTTCTCAAATATGCTCAAAAGAATCAAATAAAAGTTCTAGTGCTAAAAGGTAAAAACAACTGAAATTCTAAAATTTACTAGAGGATTTCAACAGCAAATCTGAATAGGCAAAAGAAAAAATCAGTTAGCATGAACATAGGAGATTAAAATTATCAACTTTAAATATTCATACATGTATACAATGTAACAATATAATTTGGCCAATACCATTCCCTAGTATTTCCCCTTTTCCTCTCTTCCCTCTCCCTGGACCCCATACTCAACTCTATTAATCTCCCTTTGAATTTTATTAGATCCCACCCACCTTTTTTTCCCCTCTCTAGTTTCCATCCACATGAGAGAATACACATGTCCTTAACTTTCTGAGTTTGGTTTATTTTGCTTAACATAATATTCTCAAGTTCCATCAATTTTCCTGCAAATGACATGATTTCCTTATGACCGAATAAAACTATTGTCTATATGTACCATATTTTCTTTATTCATTCATTTATTGATGGACACTTAGGATGATTTCACAGTTTGGTATTGTGAATTGTGCTGCTATGAACATGGATATACATGTATCACTATAATATGATGACTCCAATTCTTTAGGATAAATACTGAGAAGTGGTATAGCTGGGTCATATGGTGGTTCCATGCCTAGTCTTTTGAGGAACCTCCATACTGGAATTGGTATATTTAAAGTGCTGAAAGAAGAAAGACAACCAAAAATTATGTATCCAGAAGAACTTCAAAAATGGTTCAAATAAGGCGTTCCTAGCTTTAAAAATAGCTGAAGGAGTTCACTACCAGTAGACCTGCCCTATGAGAAATGCTAAATAGCATCCTTCAAGTCAAAACAAAAGGATACTAGACAGCAACTTGAAACCAGATGAAGAAATAAATGTCTCCAGTAAAGGAAACTACATAAATAAACATAAAAACAGTATTATTGCATTTCTGGTTTATAATTTCATTTTATTTCCTACATGATTTAAAAGAAAAATGCATAAAATAATTCTAAATCTATATTATAGAGCATATGATGCACAAACAGATGTAGGTCATGATAACAAAGTGGGGGTGCAGCTGTTAAGCAGAAGTTTTATATGTGATTGAAATTAAGTTGATATGAATTTGAAATAGTGTTATAAATTCAGGCTGTTAATTATGGTCTCTGTGGTACCTAGTAAAAAAATACCTTAAAAAAAAAGAAAACCTATAATGTCTAAGAATGTATACTTAAGTGATAAAAAAATAAACACAAAGAAGTGACTACCAAAAAAAAGTCAAGGTAACGGCTATTGGGGAAGGGCTATGGGAGTAGGAAGGAGAGTAGAATAAATCAGACATTATTACCCTATGTGCATATATGATTACATGACCAGTGTAACTCTACACCATGTACAACCAAAGAATGTGAAATTATAGTCCATTTATGTATGTGTCAAAATGCATTCTATTGTTATGTACAACTAATTAAAATTTTTGCTACTTTTGCAGGGAAGGAGAAAGCTGTTATTTCAACAGGACACAAAAAGGGGCTCATGGGATGACTGACAGCATTATCCTTCTTGACCTAGGTGGTAGTTATAAGGGTACTGATTTCACAATAACTCTTTACATTTAGCTAAGTTTTGAGTAGTTTTCTCTAATGATGCTTTATTTTATACTAAAAACTAGTCAAAAATAAATATAACAGGAATAGAAAGGAATATAACAGGAATAGAAAGGGGAAAGAGAAATGAAAAAGAGTCAGGGAAATCTTTGAGGAGGAGATTTAAGTTGAGCACTAAATAATGAAAAGAAGCCACTAAAGTGAAGGGTGGAAGGGGAATCTGAGGCAGAGAACAGGAAGAAGAATAGAAAGAGTAGAATATAAGGAAGCCCCAAGGAAAGAATATGTAGTTGTTCATATCCTACAAGTTGAGTTGAGGCTGTAGTTCAAAGGGCATGGGACAGAGAAGAACAAAGAGGAGGAGCTGGAAAGGTGGAAAGGTACAAATCAGTCAGGGCTTTTCAGAGTAAGAACAGAACTTTGGAATTTATTCAAAATCTAAGGAAATGTTTAAAGGTGGAATTATTCAAAATCTAAGGTTTTAAAGGTTTTCTTTTTTTATCCCCCTTCCCCAGTATTGGGGATTGAACCCAAGAGCACTCTTATGTAGCACTGAACTACATCCCCAACCCTTTTTATTTATTTATTTATTTTTTGGAACCAGGGATTGAACTCAGGGACACTCGGCCACTGAGCCACATCCGCAGCCCTATTTTGTATTTTATTTAGAGACAGGGTCTCACTGAGTTGCTTAGGGCCTCATTAAGTTGCTGAGACTGGCTTTGAACTTGCGATCCTCCTGCCTCAGCCTCCCAAGTGCTGGGATTACAGGCGTGCGCCACTGCGCCTGGCTTCTCCCAACCCTTTTTGTTTTTCATTTTGAAAAAGAGTCACACTAGGTTGCCAAAGGCTGGCCTCAAACTTGCAATCCACCTTCCTCAGTCTCCAGAGGCACTGGGATTACCAGCATGTGCTACCATACCTGGCACACTTGAGGTTTTAACTGAGAGTGCTATGTTCTATGTTGGTTCATTTAAATACTTTCTCACTTATTAGGTGGGAGAATATTTGGCAAGGGACAAATGGAAGTGCAGGCTAGTGCAGAAGTACAAAGAAGAGGTAATGAGAACTTGCAGGTGGGTAAGAGCCATGGATGGTTTCTAATTTCTATTTTTATATTTCACAACAAGCAAAATGAACAATTGTTCACAACATTGGAACAAAATAAATAATGATCTTCTTTACCTTCTCTCTGATTTCCTACCTCTGAAACTCCAAAGTAATGAATGTAACATCCTGATTTTGTGAGATCATACTTCTCCATTTTCACACAGACACAGAAATAAACATGTATATATGTTTATAGATCAAAAGGGTTAATTATGTATTTGTGAAGAAATGATTCTCTCATAATAATGAAATAGAAAAACTGTCAGTCAGCCATGGTGGTGCAAACCTATAATTCCAGCAACTCAGGAGGCTAAGGCAGGAGGATCACAAGTTTGAGGCCTCAGCAATTAGCAAGGCCCTAACCAACATAGTGAGATCGTCTCTAAATACAATCTTTAAAAAGGGCTGGCCCACCCCTGGGTTCAATCCCCAATACAAAAAAAAAAAAGAAATGAACTGTCAAAAATTCTCAGAATTGGTCAACAGAAAACTAAATGGCCAGCAAATCAGAGAGATATAGGAACTATGAGAGGCACTGCTACTAGGTCGGTGGTAATTATGAGGTAGTAAAATAATTTGAAAAAAGGTTCGAAAGAAAAATCACTTTGTTTTCAAAGCATCATGAAAGAATTCTAACAGGTAACTCAGGATGGTTTGAAAGCAAAGTGGCATATCAGGATCAAATCAGTAGAAGTTCCCACAACCAATGCCCTAAGACAAAACTAGACCCATTCAGAGAACCTCTGTGACACAATTATCCTCCTCTAATATTTCACTGCTTCAAAGGTAGAATTTATTCCTGATGACAAAAATACTAGACAATTATGGTTACTCTTACTAATTTTATCTCCACCAATTGTAAAGATAATCATGATATCAAATACCACTATAATATGTACCTGATTAGGTCAAATTTTATCCTAAGCCTGCTATTCGCTGATCCTCATGCTACCCAATATAACACTAGTCAGTTGGTAACAAGTAAATGATCCCAGTTATTACTAACATTTTACCTTGTGTGAAGTCAAATCAGTGTTAGACTGGGCTGTCACTAATCCTCACTCATTTTCTTCAGTTTTAACTTTTCCTTTAAAAGTTCTAAATAGCCTGTGAAAATCCCTTGAACTATATTTGTAATTTTTCTATAAACATTCTAAAAAATAAAGCTTTTTTAAAAAATTCATTAAAAAGATTAAGTATGATATAGTTTAGACAGAAGAAATAGAGAGGCCCAAATCACAGGAAGCTCCTCTGGTACCTCAGGGCTTCTCACTCACACAGTCTGTCAGACCTTTTACCTAATGTAGAGACTATAAAGCCAAACTGCGTAGGTTTTGATTTTGGCTTTACCATTTTCTAGCTTTTGGCACTACTTAACCATTTCTCTTAAATTTAAGAATGATAGTTCTGCCAGGTGTGGTTGTACACACCTGTAACCTCAGCTATCTAGGAGTCTAAAGAAAAAGGGCTGGGGATTTAACTTATTAGTAGAGCACTTGTCTAGCATGTGTGAGGCCCTGGTCTCAATCCCCAGTACTGAAAAAAAGGGAGAAAAAGTCATTCCCAACTTTGTTTTGTGGTAATAAGGATTAAATGAGATAATATGTATAAAGTACTAAAATGAACCCTGCCACACAGTAACTTCCATATAAGTATTTTGTAAGATGAATAAAATTAGTATTAATTATAATCACACAAGGTAAGGAGATGTGAGTTTGGTTGCTAAGAACCAGGTAATGGTTGCCATAGAGATGCCAGAACCTCGACAGCCATTATTAGGACATTGCCTACCCTTTAGAAGTGGACAAGTGGACTGTTATTCTGTCAAGAAGGCTAGAAAGCTCAATGAACCTTTTCATTACTCTACATACCTTATGTTTTTCATCCAAAAAGAAACAACTACTCATCACAGAAGTAATTAACCACCTCAAGGTAAGCAAACTATAATGTTAACCTCATTTTACAGATGAGAAATCTGTTAAACAGAAGTTTAAATGTAGGTGACTTCACTCCAGGCTACCCAGGAGAGGCACTAGAAATAGAGAATCAGTAATCACTAGTTCAATCATTTTTACATTTGGTTATACTGCCTACACTCTGTTCTAAAGGAAGAACTTGTGTGATGCCTATTTGACCCTTCTTGGTAGCACTGACAAATAGAGCCAGAGATCAAGTTAGGATGCTCTGCCAATGATCAGAAATAGATAAGAAGCTGTTACTGGGCCTTGCTTATCTCAAAGGGAGATAGCTATCATGGAACCCAGACAATTAGACTCTGGTGTTTCGAGCTCCAGATCTTATCAGCTTGATCAGCAAAACTAGAATAAGGCTGGTTTTGATCACAAGCCATATATAAGATTTCCTTTTTGTATGGCATAAGCCAGAGCCATTCTCCAAGAGTGCTGATGGAAGCTGAATGATTTCCTATAGGGAGCTGTGCTCTAAGAAATGCTATGAAATATGTCTATTTGGGAATGGCAATTCTCCAAAACAGTGGATGACTGGATGACTCTACAAAACCCTGCTAAGTTATCCATTAATAAGCTGGCACATAAATGCTCATTAGATACAAAAGCAAAGCACATTTAAGTATCAGCTGAAGTATTTTCCAAAGCCAACCAGGTCCTCCTCCAATTCTGAGTGCCAATATAATTAACCATTAGGGAAATATAAACCAAAACTACAATGAGCCAGATGCACTGATGCATGCCTGTAAACCCAGTTATTGGGGGAATGGGAGGTACTGAAGCAGAATTCCAAATTCAAGGCCAGCCTGGACCACTTATTGAGACCCTATCTCAAAATTAAATAAAAATATGATTCAGGAGGCTGAGGCAGGAGGATCACAAATTCAAGGCCAGCCTCAGCAACTTAGCGAGACCCTATCTCAAAATTAAAAATAAAAAGGATATATCTCAATGATAGAGTAGTATCTCAGTAGCAGAGTGATCCTGGATTCAATCCCTAATACCTCCCCCCAAAAAATTTAACAAAAAGAGCTGGGGATGTGGTTCAGTAGTAGAGTCTTTGCCTAGTATGTGCAAGGTTCTGAGTTTGATTTCCAGCACTGCAGTAACTACTAAACAAAAATCACAAGACACATCTCACACCTACTAGGATAGTTACAAACAAAAAGACAACAGTATGTGTTGACAAGGACAGGGAGAAATAAGAACTCTCACTGTTGGTGGGAATGTAAAATGTTATAACAACCTTGCAAAACAATCTAGCAGTTCCTCAGGTTAAACATAGAAGTATTACTTGCCATAGAAATTACATACTCAAGAGAAATGCAAACACATCAACACAGAAACTTATATACAATTGTTGATAGCAGCATTATTCAAGAGATAAAAATTGCAAACAACTGAAATGTGCATCACCTGATGAGTAGATAAATAAAATGTGGTATAACTTTATAACAGACCATTTTTCAGTCATAAAAAGGAACAAAGTACTGATACATGCTACAACATTGATGAGCTTTGAAGCAATTGCCTAAATCATCCTTTTTTTTTTAGGCAATCTCTTCCAAATATGATTGCACATTGAAATCATCCAGGAAACAGACAGTTCCCTGGGAATCTTTGAGAGTGGGGCACTGGATTTATGTTTTAAATCAATTAGACTAAAAAATAAATTTAAAAAAAATTAAACTAGATGATTATCAAGGTCACTTACAGCTCTAGGAATTGTACTAATAATGGGTCACCAACACCCACATCTTTGAAGACACAAGAAATAAAAGAACCAAGCCCAATGGATAGTTGTTACTGAGACAGGTTCCCCAACAGGTCCTTCTTTAAACCTAACCTGATTGTTCTCCAAGATATAGCCTGGTTTCCTTCCCAAGGTTGAATAAATATCTTCCTAATAGGGACAAACTAGTTGAAGAGATAAACCACACCACCTGATTGTGTCTATCTGCATTGTATAATAACAAGGCACTTCATTTTTGTTGGAAGCTACATATCAGCACAAGACTTGTCACTGGAGTTGAAGATAACCAGTTTCTCCCTCTATGACATTTATAGACAAAGTTGGAGAGAACGGAAGTAATGACATTATAACAGTACCAGAATTTGTTTACTAGCACCTGTGTAATTGTAAGCTGATTTAGGTTCAAATTTTGATAATGGGCCTGAATTCTCATTTATTTTCTTCCCTTAATACTTAAGAACCAAGCTGAATCATGTTCCGGCTATTGACCTCTTGCTGGTCCCGGCTAAAGTCAACTGAAGAGAAACGAAGGTAATGTTACAATTATTTTTTTAAACTCATTCTACCACCTCTTCCCAAGTATCTGCCCACAATCCCCCAAGGGGCAAGTCATCATGATGTATTTGAGAAATGGCTGAGAAGTACCTGCATGATGGGGAACAGGGTAGAGGGAGGAAGGCCGTTGTATGAGGTAAGTTAATTAAGAAAGAAGAGCATCCTTGGAAGTTTTGGGAAGGGGCTCCCATACCACCTTCTACATGTTAGCTGGGCTTTTTATGGCATAAGCATTGGGTCTACTGCAGATCCTCAAAACAAAACACTAAGGAAGACTAGAACTTTTTCGTGAAACAATTAACAGTGTTTTTATGGCTTTGGCTAATTTCTCTTTTCCATTTCCAGGAATGCGACAATCATTATCATTGGCTTGGAAAACTCGGGCAAAACTGTTCTTATGGAGGCCTTTCAAAGATGTGAGGAACTAACCATTAGATACTGGTGTAGGTCTCCCAGAGTCCAGTGAAATATTCATTCCATTCTAAACTTATTTCCTGGTCCTTAGTTTCCCTCCTTTGAATGATAAACACCTCTCAACACACACACTCTTTCTCTCCCTTCGGGGTTATCAGTCTGTTTATGTAATGTCTGCCATGTGCTCCCTTGTAAGATGTCGTAATTGAAAGTCTTCTCATAGTGTCAATATAAATGAACTCAAACTATGTAAAGCATTGCAGTCAATTATGAAGGAGAGCATGTTTGAAATGGTGTCTAGTTCCAGAGCTCAATTAAAGTGGAATTTGGTCTAGATAAGAGGCAAGTGTGGGATGATAAAGAAGTTTAATAACATGAAAGCCTTGGTGACAGCTAATATAGAAAGTTGGAGCTTAAGAATTGTCAGTTTAGAGACGTGCAAGTTTAATACCACATCTCTAGTTTAATAACTTGACATTAAGAGTTACACAGAACTTCACGAAGCTACTATAGTAGTTGTGAAGACCCAGCTAACTGCTAGTCAATCAATCAAAGAGGTTAGCACCGTGTCTGGCTTAGGACATCCTCAATGTTCACTGAATACATGAAGGAGTATGATGACATGGCTGAGTTTTATATAAAAGTCCTGAGTAAAGTATAGGAAACCCAACTCTTCTGCTACTGGCCAATTTGAAGTCCTTAAACCATAGCAGCAGCCTTCTGGCTGATCTTGCCATCTTCTGTGTCCCCATGGTTACCACAGGGATTATACAAAAATCTGACTGCATGTTCCTGTGCAAAACTGCTCAATGCACCCCTGTTGTCTTCAAAATAAAACTTACATTCCTTAGTAGTACACAAAGCCTTTCATGGTTTGGTCCCCAACTCCTCCTTCAGCTTCATTTCCCATGCTCACCACGTATGTCCTCAGATAAAATCAATACAAATGCTTTGCCATCCTCTGTCACCACACCATTCTAGTTACAGGGCTACATTTTCTGTACCTACTGTCCCACTACCTACCATTTCATTCCCTCTGTTATCTATATGCTTAATCAAACACCTCAAGTCACATTGGAAGCACAGGAAAGCCTCCTCCAACTCACAGTTCTACATTCCCACTCTATCCTGAGCATCCCTGTGGGATGCACTTTTAACAACATCCCTGTGCAACTCCAAGTCCATCCCCTACACTGTGAGCCCCTTGAGGAGATATAGTGGATCTTGTCTTCTCTGTATCTTTAGTGCCTTCACTAAAAGTAGAAGTATCTTCAGATAGGTACTCAATATTTGTGGAATCAATGTGCTTCCCCATTCCCCTGAGACTACATTTACCATTTTATATCTTCTTCCCCTGCCCCAACAGCAGCTCCAAGCACCACATTTTAGACAATGGTTCAGCCTAGTCTCCCCACACTTAGCAAAGGCAGCAAACTTGATTCCATGCTGATAGGCAAACATTGTAAGAAAATAACAGCAGCAGGAAAGTCAAGGAGCCAGGATAAACCACCATATTACTGACAAAACTGGGGTTGATTTTCTAGAGCTCCAACTTGGCTTCAGGCCTGAATTCCCATTCAGTTTGGGTGGGGCCTGGGAATCTATATTTTAAGAACTGTCCAGGTATTGTTGATGGCCAGCCAGCTTTGGGAAGTACTCATCTGGAATTAGCCAAATATAATTAGTCTATTAGAATAGTGTCTGTTTTCCACTAATTCCTAGAGGACACCATCTGAAGGTCTATTTTTGTTACTGCATAACTTGCCTTGTGCTTAGTGAGTGACTTGGAGCTGATTCATAAATGCATTGGTTTATAGTGGTGACTTCATTCATAGAATAGTTTTTAATGGGCATTAATATCACATTCTGAGGAATGTCTCAGGATACTCTGTTCACACAGGACCACCAGAGTCAATAGAGTAGGTTGTTCTATACCCCAAATCGAGTAGATCATCTTCGGTGCTCCTGCAAATGTTTTTAAGATGATTGCCAAGAACAGATAATTGCCTAGAAGGAAATACCAGTCTACAAGTAGTAACTTGTGTGAATATTTAGACACCACCTATAAAATATTTTTGCACACAAGATATGATTATTGATGACATCATTCACTAACTATTTTTTCTGACATGGTCATATGTGGCAAGAAACTCGAGCATAAGCACAAGGTGCCCTAAATATAAGGACAAGTGCCTCTCAAACCTGGCTATGTGTTTCAGTTACCTATCAGCATTACTAAAAAGAAACCATAAAAACCCATGATGCTTGAGCACCACCCCAGATCTATGAAATCAAGCCATCAGAGAATGAGGCCGAGCTTCACAAGTCTCCACAGGTAGCCTGGTGCAGTGGTACACACCTTAATCCCAGTGACTCAGGTGGCTGAGGCAGAAGTGTTCCAAGTTCAAGACCAGCCTCACAACTGAACAAGACCCTGTCTCAAAAGTAAAAAAACAAAAGGGTTGGGGATGTAGTTCAGAGGTAAAGCAAAAAGCTCCAGAGGTGATCATGAACAATGAATACTGAGAGCCAATGACTAGAATCATCTAGGGAGCCTTCAAACCTCTGACTAAGTACCTGGAGGCCCAGATACTTTGGTTTGGGGCAGGCCATGCAATCTGTAACTTAACAACTCTCTCCAGATGATGCTGAGACACACCAGACATGAATTTCATGGCTCTCTAGAGCAGTGGATTTTCTGCTTTAATGTGCACAAGAATCACCTGGGGATTTTATTAAGTATATAGAGTTTAATACACATACAAATGCTTGGGTTCCAAGCCTAGAGATTCTGAGTCATTTGGCCCAGGGTGGGAGCTAACAATCATGTCCATGCAACTCTGAAGCAGACAATTCCCCAACCATGCTTTATGAAACACTCTGTCAGGGATACAGAGTTGAATGAGAGCCAGTACCTTTCCTCAGGATATTTATAAATTTATAGAGGAAATAAGAGAAAGAGAAATTGTCAGGGAACTTCTTATGGCATCTAGAGTTCATCAACAATTGATTGTGTTATTGAAGGAATTTTCAAGATTTCAAGTAAAAGAAAGAAAAACAGGAAAAGTTTTTAATCCAACAATGAAAAAAATAGTATAAAGCTCATCAAGGTGCAGGAAATAAGATTTTAAAATTACCTTTAGAATTTTTAACCTATTCACTTATTAAGTAGTTTAATACAGATATATAAAATACCACAAGAAAGTTATGACTGAAAATTGTTATCTGAGCTATAATTAAAAAGATTATTGACTAATAAAAGGTTTTATAAAATCACATTAAAATGTAATAATATACATATATAGACATGTATACTCGTAAAAGTGTAGAATCATATGTTTCTGAAGATCTAAAAGAATATTACTAACTACTCAAATGACTCATTTTGGCAATCCTGTGGAGAATGTCACAGGCATATCTGAGACTACAAGAAGTTATTGATTCTGATCTTAGTACTCCCAGGTGTGGGTGTCGAGAATCAATAAAAACATTTTGCTACTAACATGAGCAGAAAGTAGGCCAGAACTAACAGTTCAGTAGACTAGAATTTATACAAAGGCTTTTTTTTTTCAATTTTGTTTTGGTACAGGGGATTGAACTCAGGGGCACTGAACCATATCCCCAGCCCTTTTCTGTATTTTATTAGGACTCAGGATCTCACTGAGTTGCTTAGGGCCTCCCTAAATTTGTGAGGCTGGCTTTGAACTCCCACTCCTCCTGCCTCAGCCTCCAGAGCTGCTGAGATTACAGGTGTGCACCACCACGCCCAGTTAAGGCTTTGTTTTAAACTGAATTTCTTTGGGAGCTGAATGAATTATGGAGTTCCCTATGAGATTTTATGTTCTCGACATGGTTTTTAAAGAGTGAAATGTGTCCAAGCTCAGCATGGTTTCTTGGAAGAGATGTGAGAAAAGGCTTCATACCCTCATCCATAGTAACAGCCACCATAAATACTTAAGCAAACACCCACAGACTAACCCACAGTGTAACAGGCAATAGGCAAGCACAGAAATAGATGAAGGACCATTTCAGACAATGTGTTGAGAAAGGTGAGAGGTAAAAAGACCAGAGAAGGCTCTTAAGTTGGGCCTTAAAGAAAGGGTGGAAGAAAAGGGCCTTTCATTCATTCATTCAAGTTGTTTCAACAAGTATTTAGTGAGTACCTGTGTGCCAGCTGCTGTGCTGAGCATCATGAATGTAATGGTGAACGAAATTAAAGGGCTCCCTTTCCTGTTGTAGTTTATGACCCAGATAAGTAAACCATCAAACTAATAACACCACAATATGTGGGATAATGGTAAACCCAGAAGAAAAGCACAGTATCCATACTGGAGATAGTGGTACGAGGCAAATTTTTCTAGAATAAACAAGATTCTAAAAAATAGGCATTATTCAAGCACATACTAGTGGAAGCCTGTTTCTAAACTGAGGGAATGGCATCCTGTGAAGGCCAGGGAAAGAGAGAATGGCATGTATGTGCAGTGGGGAAAGTTTGAGCAAAGGGAGCAGAGGGAAAGGAGCAGAGGGAAGAACAGATTAGATGGGAGCCAGAGACATTGTGACTACCAACCAGGTTAGAGTGCTAGAAGACAGGCCTGGCAGGTTAGGCACTAAAGGTGTCTGCATTCTATCCTGGGAGCAATGGGCACTCACTGCAGGTTACTAAGCCAGGAGTGGGTATCATGGGCAAAGTGATAGTTTGGAAAGATGCATCCACAAGTATGAGCAGGGTGACAGGATTTTTCAGTAGGATTTCTCAGAGCAAGACCTAGTCAAAATTCAACAAATTGTTTGACCTAATATTTCCCTGTTTTGTGGTTGCTTCTTCCCTCTGCTCCTGTATCCAGTACTTCCCAGCAGGATACACAATGAGGTGAAATCAGAACTGACTACACTCCTGCTAGATGAGTATGAAGTGTCCATCTATGACCTGAAGGGAGATCTGAAGGGCCAGGAAAAATGGCCAAACTACTATGCTCAGGCACAAGGGCTTGTTTTTGTCGTGGATTCCAGCGACTTAGAACGTATGCAGGAAGCAAAGAACATCCTAACACGTCTAATGTCTGACAAAAGAGTGGCAGGGAAACCCATCTTACTGTAAGATTCTGCCTTTATGCCCTATTTCTCTTTCCCAATTTTTACCTTAAGAGAAGTATAGAGATGAAAGGCTGGGTGGTCCCTTTGTCACACCTTGCTAGACCTCATCTTTGCTTAGGCTCAGTGAGGTGGAGTGGCCCAGTCCTCTGGGGTCTGTTTTCAAGAGCCACTTTCTACTCCACACTGCCATATGGAATATGTTATTGATTTGTACAAAGGTAATTCTGAAGGTTTTCATCAAAGAAAAATGGAAAGTGATTTCTGGATCACTCACCCCCAAATTTGAACTCTTCCACAACTTTGCATCGCATATTTTCTGGTTTCATTCTCTGATCCTGAAACCTCATGGTGAAAGAACCCCACCACCACCCAATAGCTGATACCAACAGCCTTCTCCCCTAGCAACTTGCTCAAGAGTTATATAACTGGCAGTTATTTCAGGTGGTGATTTAGGTGGCCAATAAATCCTGACCCCTATTACAACTCCCTTTTACCTTTTTCATTCCTCATTAGCAAGCCCAACTAGAGCATGAATAGAGTTGAAGGAAGAGGTAAAAACTTTTAAGGTCATTCATATCCCAGTTAGCAATTCCAGTTTGATGGCATGAAGTAGGGGAAGTAAGAAATGATCCCTGTGGATTATTTTTGATTCAAATTATTTGTACTATTCTTTCCTCCATTGAAAGCTGGCTAGAAAATTTTGTCTCATCTCATTAGATGTCTTTAAACCCAATTCCGGGATATGTAGTAGTTACACTAGGATTAGTTCTCCCTTGCCGTTCACCTCTATTTTGGATTCACTCTGTCTCCTTTCCTCCCTCTATATTCCCTATTCTAGCCTGGCAAACAAACAAGACAAAAAAGATGCCCTCTTGCCTTGTGATATTATCGAATTTCTACTTCTGGAAAGGCTAGTGAATGAGAATAAATCCAAGTGCAGAGTGGTAAGTGTCAATCTCTTCCTTCCCTCTTCCACTAGACTCTGGCTGATCAAGTCTGGACCATTCTACAATCAGCCCCATATGTTGGGTTTGGGGCAAAGCCTCTCCCTGACAGGCAACATCTATAGTGATGATTTCTAATTTGATAGAAGTGATAAATATTGAATTTTGCCTTCAAAACAGCTCTGTAAAGTTGAAAATTTTAATATCCTCATGTTATGGATAAGAAAGCTAAAGCTGTATTCCCAGCAGCTCAGAGGAGGTAGGATTGTGAGTTCAAAGCCAGCCTCGGCCACTTAGCAAGGCCCTATGCAATTCAGCAAGACCCTGTCTCTAAGTAAAATACAAAAAAAGGCTAGGGGTGTGGCTCAGTGGTTAAGTGCCCCTGGGTTCAATCCCCAGTACCAAAAAAAAAAAAAAAAAAAAAGAAAAAGAAAAAAGAAAAAAAGAGAAAAAAAGAAAGAAAGCGAAGGCTTAAATAGAGATGGATAGTGACTTGCTCAAAGTCACCCATCCAAGACACCAAAACCATTTTGCTAAAGGACTTCAGTTTTTGTTGCATTTACTTTCTCAGATGTGAATGCTGAGTGTTTCCTAGGAAGCTTAGTCCAGACACATGTGTACCTCTACTATTTAGATGAGTGATTGGGTCTGTGGGCCCCAGAGGTCCCAGGTTCCATGTCTGAGACCTTCTCTTCTCCTTTTTTGTCACAGGAGCCATGTTCAGCCATCAAAAACCTCCAAAGGAGGAACCATCATCCCATAATTGAAGGGCTGCGCTGGCTATTAGCTGCCATTGGAGATAAATATGAAGAGCTGTATATTAGCCAACAGCCACCCACTTTGAGCTTTCCAACCTCCAAGAGTACCAGAGGCTCTGGAGAAAGATGCTCTTCAGATAGGTACTGAGCTGCCTCCATTAGATCTACTGATAGGAATAGAAGCAGGAGTTAATCTTCAACATGAGCAGGGGGTTCTGAGAGATAGATTATGGGAAGTATTGAGCAAGTCTCTCAAGATCAGATGGCCCAAGTGTGGCTAGGGCAGTGCCCACTAACACCCCAACAAGTCAGGTATTCCCCCACCCCTGGCACAACTTGAGTGGTCACGCCAGAGGGACAAGATGCATAAAGGTAAAGTCAAACTATCCTCATTACAGATTCCCCAAAACAGGGCTTGTTCTGTTCTCTGGCTTACATGTGGAAAAAAGGAACATGAGCATCACTTAAGTGAGCTTAGTAGCATTATTCAAAGAATCAATGTCAGGGAGCTATTCCACATCTTTGCTTCCAGTTATCTGATTCTCCCCACAATGAGGAGTGAGGGGAGAGGACACAGATGCTAAAAAACAGAAAACAAAAAGAAAACAGGACGTGATCAAGGTTTTGAGGAGTAAAAGGCCTAAATGTCTTCTTGCTCTGTTGTCACTTTCATTGCCCAAAGGCATATGGGAGAAATGGGGGGGGGTAGTAGCTACATTAAGATATTTATGTGTTTGTTTCTACTACTGCTTTGTTCTTTCAAACTTCCCAGCTTCTCTACCAGAATGGTAGTGTCTAAAGAGAAAAGACAGAATTTTGAGAAAAGACAGCATTTTGATAAAAGACAGCATTTAGGACAACGCTCTGTGGAAGCTAGGCCCCTAAAACCAATTCTACAGGTAAATGGCTCTTTAAGTGTTAATACCCAGGGACAATCCTTGAACTCCTGAGTACCAACTGACTTTTCCCATGTTCTTGCTGTACAGAAAGACGGTCTAAGATTAAGACCTAAAAAGAATATATCAGTGACATTCGCTTTAGATGAAACCGTGGAGGAAGGTGAATGTTCTGGGGGAAATGGAGCACACAACATTACTGGGTCTCACTACAACCGAAGCAATAACTTACAGACTCCAGCTCCATATGTTGGTGATGATCTTTTTGAAGGTAACATTGAACCAGTAGAGAAGAAAAGATAGAAAGGACTTCCCTCACAATTTCTACAATATTACTCCCATTTAGAGGCTGAAATTCTCTTCTCACACCATGGTTGGTGACTAGGAGAATACAGGGAGAGTGCCAGAAGATCACCATCTAGTAGCCCAGTATGATACCCCAGCATTGCTTGACATAAATGTTTGGATATCCTTAGGAATATCTTAGAGGTTGACTCTCAGTGGTGGAAATATAATTGGTAAAACCTTTTATGGAGGGTAGTTTGACAATCTCCCTTCTTCCCTCAATATATATCAAGAACTCTAAAAATGTGGAAGCCCTTTTAGCCAGTAGTCTCATTTCTTCAGCTATGTCCAAAGACAATTATGTAAGTGCCCCCCACCAAACAACTTATGCTCAAGGATGTTAAATCACAGCATTGTGTGCAATAGCTGAAGGTTGGAAATAAACTAAATGTTCAACAATGGGAAATTGCTAAATAAATTAGGATACCTCCACATAATGGAATACTATGTAAATATGAAAAAGGCTAATGACAACTTGCATTTAGTGATAAGGAAAGTTTTCCACAATCTGATGTTTGGGGAAAATAGCATTATTTATATTGACTACAATACTGGATTAGAATATATAGAATGTATTCTGTGTATATATGCATAGATATATATTGAGGAATAACACCAAAAATGAGCAGCAATTTTCTCTAGGGATAAGGTACTGGGTGATGTTAACAAGTTTTTGGATTTGTGTTTTATTCAAAATTTTCTTTATAATAAGCAGATATCATTCCTTCCAATAAAGGCATGAAGAAAAATCTGTGAGGGCTTGAAGGCTCACTGTGATTAATGGTCACTTCTTATTGTCCCTTGGGACTGTAGTCTTCAAAACTGTCAACTGTCAATCTTATACCCTTAGTTCTGAAAGGGATCTGGTCCTTCAGGATACCCACAAGTCCAGGGACCTTAACTTGGCCAGAGCAAATAAGGAGAAGACAGGGATAAAGAGGAAAGGATGAAAATTAAATAGAAGGAATCTGGAAAAGAGGGAGAATCTTTCTAGATTATCAGCTGCTATCCCTAAATCTTTGTCTAAAACTGAAATCCATTTTCATTTCTACAACCTCAGAACCTACTGCAAAAAAGAAAACGGATACCTAGGATACAGAGGAGATGTTACTAAAAAATCCCTGTGGAGAAGCCCTTGGTTCCTGTGTTAGTACTCCTTAAATGAAGGGAAGAGGGGAGAGGGCAAGAGTAAGAGAAAGCATGAGGCTGGGGCAAAGAGTGGGTACCTCATAGGTTGTAGTTGACACCCCCCTGGAAACTGGCCAGCACCATCGTACCCTAAAGTGTTCAGGGAAGAGAAGGAAACCTGACACTTGGCTTTACTTGCACTGACTGTCCTTTTCTTTCTTTTATTAGGCTTTTAACATACTATTAAAAAGAAAAACAGAGGGAAATCCAAAGAAACATCTCAATATACCTCCCTCACCAAATGGATTCATCACCAGAACCAGAAGGAACACTCAGGTGTTTTTTTAACTTCTATTATAATATCAGTCCACACACAAGTCCACCTACTCTAACATCACATCCTTGAGAACCACCATTATTCCTGTACGTCTGTATTATACCCAGCAAATTAATCCTGCACCCACTAAGAGGCTCAAGAAGTTAGGGGGTGTCCATTTGAGAAGGAACACCAACTTGGCAAAGAAGAACAGAAACTTTACATCTTTCATACCCAAATGCTCCTACCGAAACTTCAGACAAGATATGGGTGACAAACTGAAATTGATTGTCAGAAGTATAGGGTTACTTTAGACTCACATGTTCTCCTTTAAGGTTCTCACATGTCAAGGGATGGCAAAATAAACAGAATCTTTTTATTGAGAATTATGCTCTACTGAATCATTTTTGGCCACACCTCAAAAAAACAAAAAACAACTTGGTTTTCAAGTGTTATCCACTGTCTAGGAAGCCCAACATTGCTTTGCTGTCCCATCAGGGACAGCAATGATGCCTCTGCTACCAACTGAATGCATTCAACCCTCTATCCCAAGGATAGTAGTGGTAGTGGTGGTAGTTTTTACTATTACTGCTATCATTACTTTCATCATGAGTAACATAGACACCATTTACTGTGTACCTTCTGGATGCCAGGCACAATGCTAAGCACTTCCCATTGATTATCTTATTTCCCAACACCTTTGGAGGTAGGTATTATATCTGACTGCATTTTACAGACAAGGAAACTGTAAAAAGCAGAGCATGGAATTGAATCTAGACCTATCTGACGCTAGAGCAACTTCACGTCAGAAAGATTTACTTACACCTTTTTTAACCTCCCTTCTAAGAGAGAAAGCTAAAGAACTGGGGAGTTTGATCCCCTAGTACAGGGTAAAAAAGAAAGCTATAACTAGGAAAAAATGCTTAAGTGTATCCATACCCAAGTCAGAAAAATCGTTAATACCAATAACAGCAATAGCAGACATGGTTGATTGAGCACTTCCACTTTTCCAGGGCTAAGTGCTTTACATATACTATTGTCTTTCATTATCACAAGCCTATGAAGTTATATCTATTACCACCATCTTCCTTATAAAGGCAGAACTCAATTTTAACAGAGTTTAGATAATTACCTAGGGCACCCACTAGGAGGCAGCAGAATTGGTTTTCAAACCAAGGTCCAACTATATAACCCACACTCTTAGCTCTACTCTATACCATTTTATAAAGCAATAAAAATCAACTAATCCAGAATTGTTTGAGGGATAGAAATCTGGCACAGAAAGATCCATCTTACAACCTCACTTGGAAGTTCTGACACTGTTTTAGGATGCATCATTTGCTCTTGTCTCCCAGGGAAACATCCCAGGCGCCTTAAGGGTCTTCACAGACTTTGAAGCTCAGCTTATGAGTCATGGAGCCGAGACGAACATTTTAGAATCTCTAGTTCAACCCCTGTTGTTATATAGATGAAAAGCTTAGGGTACAGACAGGTTAAGTAACATGACCAAGATGATACAGCAGTTCACTTGCAAAGCTACTCAAAAATCTGTACATCCTGTCCCAAAATACTGTCCAGTCAGGCCCTACTGTCCCAAAATACTGTATCCACCCTGGGTACCCTTAATCTTCTTAGGCTTCTCAGCCTACCTACCTACTTTCCTCAATTTTCCTGATAAATACCACTGGAGAATTATGCTGATAAACATTCTCACCCAGAGAAGCAGTAAATACCTCTACTGAAGAAGAGTTCTGGGGCTGGAGATGTAGCTCAATGGGAGGGCATGTGCAAAGTTCTGGGTTCATCCCCAGTACTACCAAAATAAAAACAAAACCACATGCCTGGATTAAAGATTTTAAATTACTTTAATGGTAAAAACTTGGCTTTCTAATGATCTGACCAATATCTTCCACTAAATCATATTGATAGTAGATAACATTTAATGAGCTACTTAAGATGTGCCAGATGCTATCTAAACATTTGTGTATGGATTGTCCCCTTTAAACTTTAAAACAGTTCTCTGAATTAGTTTACTATTATTTCTGCCTGTGGTTGGGAAAGTACATTAACAGCCTATAGCAACAAAATTCAGATTCACTCAAAGAGTTTTCTTGTTTACTTGAATAAATGTGTACTGGTTGTATGCAGACTATTCTTTAAATAATTTTTTTTCTTTTTCTTTTTCTCACAGTACTGGGGATTGAACCCAGGGCCTTATGCTTGCGAGGCAGGCACTCTACCAGCTGAGCTATATCCCCAGCCCCTCTTTAAGTAACTTTTTAAGACTATAAATTGTGTGTAAGAAAATTTGGTCGACACCCAGGTACATACATATTGCATAAAGGGAAGTGAACCAATATACTGAAATTCAGTTTTGTTAGATTTTCAACCTAAATTCTTTACACAGCTCATATTCATATTGCACACTCCCATCCCCTTTTCCCAACCACTTCCCCACCCTTGTTGACTGAAAAACTATACCTACATCATAAGCACACATGGCATAAGGAGAAATGTGGATGATCCAGTTTTCTTAAAAATCATGGTTTGATGAATTGTAGTCTCCTGATAAAACTCTCTGCTGGGAATGGTGGCAAATGTCTGTAATCCCAGCTACCAGGGAGGCTGAGGCAGGAGGATCATCACAAGTTTGAGACCAGCCTCAGTAACTTAGTGAGACCTGGTCTCAAAATTAAAAGGGGACGGGGTTGTGGTTCAGTGGTAGAATGCTTGCCTAGTATGTGCAAGGTCCTGGGTTCAATGCCCAGTAACACAAACAAAAACAGTTTTATTTTAAAATGTATCCCCCTTTTGTGTAGAGAACAACCCAGAGAGATAATTATTTTGTGATATAATTAAAGGACAAAGAACAGAGAATCTAGGGTAATTATAACCACTGCCTCTCATTTTCCCCTCTTTGAGAATCCTAACTGCCCAAGAGATTTTACAAACGTGTTATCTGTAGCAGCCCAGGGACTAAGATAAGGATAGTTTTTTGACCTAGGAGGGCAAATTTTTTTTAAAGGAAAATGGTTGCCTTGGGGTCTCTCTTCTTTAGTTGTCAATGTCTTAGTCTTCCTCCAGGACTTTTAGGGTCTAGCTCCCATCAGAGGTACTTCAAGCACAGAGTCCTGACCCATCTGGTTTCAATAAGCTCAACACAGATTCAAGTACTTGCCCATACTGCATTTAGAAATAGACTTCTGCCGAGCACACTGGCTCATGCCTATAATCCCAGACACCCAGGAGGCTGAGACAAGAGGATTCCAAGTTCAAGACCAACCTCACCAACTTAGCAAAGCCCTAAGCAACTTAGGGAGACCCTGTCTTAAAACATAAAAAGAGGGCTGGGGATGTGGCTCAGTGGCTAACACCACCACCACCAACAACAAAACAAAACAAAAACCTACCTGGGCTGACTAGAAAAATTCATTGTGAATTGGTACAGGGTTCCTCTGTTCTGAGTCGTTTTCAACTCCTGAACTCTGGTCCCTATTCATCATTCATGTATTGGTTCAACCCAATACATACAATACCTGTTGGCAGGGCTGCTAAGCAGTCTACAATCTGCAGAGCATGGATCATATAGTTAGCACACAAAAGAGGTTAAGAAAGAATAGTGATCTGGCATGCACAAGGCCCTGGGTTCAAACCCCAGCACCACAAAAAAGGAAAATAAAAAGAAACTGATAATTTAGGGTTGGAGCATGGAAACCAGTTGTAGCTAGCCTAGCTATAAATATCCTAGAAATGTGGGTGCTTGAACCATATCACCTGTGCTAAATGATTCTTCACTCCCAACAACCTCTTTGGAGCATTCACTTTCCAAGGCAGTTGCTACTGGCAAGACAATTTTGGAATGCACCAAACATAACATCAATCTTCTCAGGAGAATCCTGCCAACTGGTGTTCTTAACCACAAGGTGTCATCGGCCATGGCTGGTTTAGGGGTCAACCCTGGACTCCCTACTTTTTTTTTTTAAATAAATGGACACAGTACCTTTGTTTTATTAATTTATTTTTTTATGTGGTGCTGAGGCTCAAACCCAGTGCCTCACACATGCTAGGCAAGTGCTCTACCACTGAGCCACAATCTCAGCCCCTGGACTCCCTACTTTGTTACTCAAACCTATAAGCCCTTTATTGGACTCACAAAACTTGTATTTCTAACAGGAAGGCATATAGAGAATGAGAGTTGCTAATCAACTTTCTAGAACTTGAAATCAGTCATCCCCTCATCCCACTTCATTTTCACAGGTACATCCAGAACAGCTATGGCATCCCTGCTCTGCACCTTATTCCTTCAGCTGTAACCATCCATCCTTCCCACTTCCCTTGCCTATTCACTCACTTCAAGCTCTGTGGAAGATAAAAGTGGCATTGTTGTCCCAGGCAAGGAGGAAAGCAGCAGATTTTTCTACCATGGGCATGTGGATAATATCAGCTCAGGGTAAGGGGAGTCAGGGGTCTTTGTACTTCTGCCTGTACCCAGGAAGTACCCAGCTCAGGCCAAAGGTGCCTAACAAGGCTTTTGCCATGGGTGGTAGGCAGAACAATGTTAACAAAGCACTCAGACTGTACTATATGCTGATAACTCAAGAATCCCACATGGTCCCACATTCAAACTAGCTGGTCACTTCCAGCAACTAAAATAGACCTCTGGTGCTAAAAGACAGCAGTACTCTAGGCCTGCTCTGAAAAATAAGCCCAGTCCCACTTCAATAATATAGTCATTAATGATGGCAATCATGTACCTCATGCAAGTAGAAATCAGAATGCAAAATAATTTTAAGTAAAAACAGCAGAATAAGAGAGGTATATGGGCTGATCACAACTATATAAGGCATACCTATAAAACTACACCTCTTAAGAACTTAAGAGAATGAAGAGCACATAGCTATTTTAGATTCCATACCACTCCTCCAGTAAGTTTTTAATAACATCTTTTTTCCCCCCAAGAAAATTGTCATGCTGATCATATTAAATTACAGCCTCTTAGCTAATTTAGGAGTTAACTCCACAGATAATTTGATTCAGGGATTAGAGAAGAACTGAATGCTTAGGTGGCTGGTCCTTTAGATTGGTCCTCTCTCCCTTCCCAATTATGCTCAGGGAAACTACCAGAACACAGTTGCCAGTTTAGGATTAGCACTACAATGAAAAATTCCTTCCATGACCACAGCCAACCAAACAACTCCAAGATGGGAGTTTAACATATCTGCCCAGGCACAGCAGTGCACACATGTAATTTTAGTGATTTGATGGGCTAAGGCAAGAGGATCACAAGATTGAGGCCAGCCTCAGCAACTTAGCTAGGCCCCAAGCAACTTAGTGAGACTCTGCTTCAAAACTTAGAAAAAGGGCTGGGGATGTGGTTCAGTGGTTAATGCCCCTGGGTTCAATCCCCAGTGTAAAAAAATAAATAATTGAAATAAAAGAAATCTAAAAAAATTAAAAAGGCCTGGGGATCTAGGAATTTGGCTCAGCAACCCTGGGTTTAATTCTCAGTACAAAAACAAACAAACACACACACACACACACACACACACACACACAAAACATATCTGAACATCTTTTAAGGCAGGCTGCTGTTTTGAATGTGCTTGCTTAGTCTGAAAAAGGGAACTTATTTTTCTGATAGGCTGATTAAAGTCCCTTATTTATAAAAGCATTGTTTTACACTACCCCTCTCATCACCCTGTCCCAGGTAGTACATAGTCAACTATATAACACATATCTGGATGAGTAAAAATCTCTCCTTGGAGCCCTGGTCTCAATACCTACCTAGACCTGAGAATTAGTTTGCAATCAGTATGTTTAGTTTTTTTTAAAAGCATATGCTTAAGGTTTTTTTTTAAACTTTGCATTTGAAAAAGATTCTAGATTCACTGAAATACTATAAATATAGTACAGAGAACTTGTGTATACCCTTTACCCAGCTTTCCCTAATGGGAACACCTTATCTACCTGATACATTGATAGAAAATATCACATGAACATTAGTATAATACTGGTTACCATTTACTTTGTTCAGATTTCACTTTTTCCACTAATATCCTTTTTCTGGTGGGGATCTAATTCAGAATTGCATGCAACATGCACAGTATGTTTAGCTTTTAAACTCTCCCCTGCCCAGAAACAAATTTTCTCTTAGGAGGTTGAAAGGGCAAACTAGTAGGTGTTCTGAACAATTTATGAGACTGAGCTATTGTACCTAGAAGGGAACTCCATCATTTCTGTACCAAATCCCTTAATCCATGACACCTCATCACAGCTATTTTCAGAAAACATGTCCTATATTAGCACCTCTCACAACAGTACAAAGATTTGATAAGTAGGCTATTTTTAGCAACCAATATTATGAAGATGACAAAATGAGAGGCGTGGCCTTCCCTATCTGTTTTCTATGCTTCATTTTTCTTCAAACTGTACTTAAACTTTGCACTAGAAGCTGTAATATTTAAATATAACATCAATGCTAAGAAGCACCCATACCAACAGGGAAGGGACCCTTTCCAATGTGTTTGGTTTTGTTTGCCTGAAATTAAGTAGCAATTTTCAACTGGCTTAATTTCTCAACTTAATATGGCACAAAAGTGACATGTATTCATTAGAAATAGCATTTCAAATTTTGAGTTTTGATCTTTTCCCAGACTAGGGATATGCAGTTCCACATGCTAAACAATGCTGGGAAGCTCCCAGTCAGCTATACCATCACAAAGGTAAATCACTGATATTCTACAGTATACTGCATTGGTAAACTATGATGTTCAATAGGTTAGACATATTGCATGCATTTATGATGGGCTTATAGCTGGAACTTCATCAGGTGGGCTTGACAACAGACATCTATAATCCCAGTGACTCAGGAAGCTGAGGCAGGAGGATCACAAGTTCAAAGCCAGCCTCAGCAATTTAGCAAGACTGTGTCTCAAAATAAAAACTAAAAGGGCTTGGGATGTGGCTCAGTGGTCAAGGACCCCTGGGTTCAATAGCCAGTACTAAAAAAAAGAGAGATGGAACCCCATAAGTCAAGGAGAATCTGTACTATGATCACTTATTTTTACAGGGAGAGGTGTGGGGAACAGAGTTGAAGAGGTTAAGTAACTTGTTATACAACATGTACATGGTAGAACCAGTTTTTGAGCCCAGATCTGCCTAATCCTAACAATGCTCTTATTGACCACCCTGCTATATTACCTCTTTGAATATCCATATTTCAGATACTGTGCTGATGTCAACAAAAACCAAAAATAAAACCCTTATCTTCTCAAACCTTATAGTCACAATGGAAGAGACAGACTATTAAACAGCTGACTATAATACAACCTCCTCTTGCTCTCAAATATTCCTTGGCTTAGTTATAAGTGATCAATAAATCCAAATTATGAGTAACACACTGAAATATTTAAATTCCTTGTTTAGGTCGTCAGATCAAATGCCTCTGCCCTCCAAATTTCTTGAGGATCCCTAACAGTTATGAATGGGCTTAAGGATATTTACATGTTCCTCCATTATGTGGCTGTGGACTGGGTGTGGGCATTGCCATCTAGCTTAGTCTCTTTTGAAGGGAAACAATGAGAAATACAATGTAGGTATATATGCACACTAATGGACAAAATTAAAGTTTCACACATAATAGTTATATTCCATTTCAACTGTCCTTTTGCACTTGTATTAATTGGCAAGCTCTAAGGGTGCTTCAATTGGTTGATGACTGCACTTTACAGGCATGCCATTTTGAATTATATTACTTAGAAAAATGGCTAATGATCCTGTAAGTTATAAATTGCAATGCGATCTTAAAGGTGAAAGGTTGAAAAACTAAAATCTCTGCAAATGACAGTCATTCTCTTTTCCTTTTCAGCACCCAAACAGTCAAATGGCATTATCAAAGACTCCAACACTGTGGTTCTCAATGCTGGTTGCACATTGAAATCATCAATGCCTGTGTTCCACTGCCAGGGATTATGATCATTTAATCTGAGTATGGCCTGGTCTTTAAAGTTTGGGAAAAAAAATCCTGGAGGATTTTAAGGTGCAGACAATTTTGGCAACCAGGCCCCTAATCAAAGGATCACAATCATGACTGCACATTAGAATCACCTTGGGGATATCTTAAAAATCCAGATACGTGGGTCAATTAAATCAGAATGTCTTGGAGTAAGACTCAAGTCCCAGAAACTGAGAGATGTTTTTAAAGCTCTACAGGTGATTTCAATATGCTAAGACTGGGAACCACTATGCTATTCAAACTCCAAACATGAGATAAAGGCAATGACAAAATTGGCACTCAGTGATTCAGTAAATCTAAGATGAGCCTAAGGAGAAGAAAGAAAGAAATAGGTTGAGGGTAAACCCTTAAACTGTTCTACTTTGAGTGAGCTCACTTTTTCCTCATGTGTTTGAGTGTTAATTTTATGGCTTAGATGGAATTACTAGCAACTGATGATACTGAATCCCCTTTCTACCACACCAACCTAAACAATTACAGAAGCAATAGAAAAGTAAATGCTTTAAAGGGATGAAAACCTCCACAAAGGACCACAAGGTCTAGATGAGGAAGAAGCAGAAAAGCAAGATATCTGAGCTACTTATTATCTATTTTGTTACCTGCAATTTGATGTGCATTTTTACTCATCACCAGACATTGAGCTTGGAGACAGAAACTTTAGTGATACCAGGGTCATACCCAGAATGAATTAAATCAGAACCCTAGGGGATGATGCTCAGGAATCTGTTTGAAAAGGTCCTCAGGAGCAGGGCATGGTGGCACATGCCTATAATCCCAGGGACTCAGGAGGCTGAGGCAGAGGATCACATGTTCAAAACTAGCGTCAGCAACTTAGCAAAGCTCTGAGCAATTTAGTGAGAACCTGTTTCAATATAAAAAGAATAGAGGATGTAACTTGGTAGTAAAGCACCCCTGGGTTCAATCCCTGCTGATTTGAGTGTGCAGCCAAGGCTGAGAATAGTTGCTATAAACCAGTGGTTCTCAAACGAGTATGCATCACAACCACCTGTAAAGCATGTTAAAACAGACTGCTGGGCCACAGCCCCCATGTTTCTGATTCAGCTAGGGTGGAGCGTGAAAATTTGCATATGTAATAAGCACCCAGGTGATGCTAAAGCTGCTAGTCCAGAGACCACACTTAAAGCCCAACCTAGAGCACTGGTTCTCATCTTTGACTGCACATTAGAATCTTGGCGGTGGTGTGGGGGGGTGCATTTGAAAAATACTGATGCCTGAGGCTTTCCCAAAACCAATTAAATTGGAATATCTGGGGCCCAGGCATTGGTATTTTTTCATTGTTCTCTAGATGATACTAATGTGCAGTTAAGTGAACAACAGACCTTGCAATAGTCCTAGATATTTTACAGCAGATCATTTAGCACCAATCCTTAAATTTCCTGAGAATTTACAGCTATTTTTGTTACACTGGTCTCCAATTTCCACAACTCTTCCTTAACCTTTCATATGTGTTAACAAAGTGACCAACTCAGGGTGACTGACTTGTCCCAGTTTGCCTAAGATGCTCCTCCTCATTTTAGTACTGAAAGTCCCATATCCTGAGGAAATCAGGACAATTTCTCACTGTATTAATGATTTACGTCTCACACAGTGCAGGAGTAGATTTGCTTGAAAACACCTGGCATCTGGATCTTGGTTTCTAAATACCATTCTCCATTAAAAGGAACCAGGGCTCATTGGAAATTACTGATTCCAGGACTAGGGCAGGAAAAATGCACAGTGAGCCTGGGAATCTTGTGCTAAAATGTAACAATATGTTCAAAGACCAATGGAGGCATGTCTAAAGGACATGGGAACCAGACTGAGGGGTCTCTTCCTGGCCAAACTGGGGAAAATTTGAGAATCAAATAAAATGAGCTTGAATTCATAACACTGAATTTAAATAAGAAAATCAAGTGATATTTTTAAAAACTGCCCCAATTGGAAATATTATACGAACTTCTTGCTCAGATTTGTATTTAAAGGGAAAGGATTAAACACACATAGCTTGCCTTTTTGAAGAAACTAGTTAATGCCCTATAGATGAGGAAAAGTTCATCTTTACAGAATATCAGCTAATAAACATACAGTGAATGATGAATTAAGAAATCAACATTGTGCAATGATGAATTAAGAAATCAACATTGTGCAATCCCCAATTAAATCACTGTCAGAATATAAATTTTAAAAATTAAAAAAAAGTTCAAAAATAGTAATCGAGGGGTTTGGGATGTGGCTCAGTGGTAGAGCACTTGCCTAGCATATGTAAGGCATTGGGTTCGATCCTCAGCACCACATACAAATAACTGAATTAAATAAAGGTCCAACAACAACCAAAAAAACCCCAAAATAATAATGAATGGATGCTGGAATCTTTAACTAAAAGGCTGTTGGGAACAGGAGAGTTGCCAACGTGTATTGATGAGGCAGACCTCATGTGTTGCACCCAAGGGGAGTGCTAACACTGGCAAACGATGGGAAGGACTCAGTCTGCACACCGAAGATCTGAGGAGAAGAGCTTTATTTGGGAGAGATGGAGCACCTGTCACATAGGAAGCTTCTTCTGTCTTTATTGTGTATAACAGTCTTTTATGTTCACAGTTAAGCTAGTCATACATCTTAAAGTTCAAGCCTTTCATAAGCAGTTACTACCTTATTTGGCAGGTTATAGGTCGGTAACAGAAAGTGACAAGCAATTCTGCAAACCCAGGAGGTGACAGACTCACAAACCACAGAAAAGTTATTTTACCTGATGGCAGAAGGACATCCTATTCACAGAGAACAGGAAAAGGGGTACGAGGCCCTAGTACCTGAGTGGCCTGAAAGGCAAATGCTGTGTTGACCTCCTTTGAGGGGGCAGGGCAGACCCTAGTCCTCGAGTGGCCCATTCGGCATGTCTGTCTGACAGAATGCCACACAGGCCTCCTTCCAGGAGACAGGTCCCACATTGTACCCCGCAAATTTCTAGTTCATTACAAAGGAACAATTACATGTAGAGTTTAAAGTACATCACCTTAACTATCACATTTATCACCTGACATTATGTACATCCTTAGTGGATGTGACACAAAGCACACACCATCATTTAAGAAATATTAGGGCACAGTGGTACATACCTATAATCCCAGCTACTCAGGTGGCTGAGGCACGAAGGTCACAAGATGAAGGACAGCCTGAGCAATTTGGTGAGATCCTGTCTCAAAATAAATAAGTAGGGCTGGGGATATAACTCAGCACATGTCTAACAACTGCTAGGCCCTGGGTTCTACTCTCAGTACCACATACACATAATTATAGATATTATCAAAAATGTTTTATTCTGGATCTAACAATCCATTTGACCTAATTTCCAGTTTACAAGAAACAGTTAAAAACCCCATACAAAAACAAACCATCATGATTTGCCCAAGATTAATGAGATTCCCCAGATGCAGAATCATTGCTTGCTCAAAATGGCAGAGTCCAGGGCAAACCAGGATAATTTTTAGCCTACAGACAAATCCATGATGTGGGGCAGGCCTGGTCCTCAAGAAGTCAGTGCCATGACAAGCGATTCAGGAGGATGAGGCAGGAGGACTACAAGTTTATGACCAGCCTCAGCACCTTTGCAAGATGCTCAGCAACTTAGTGAGATCCTGTATAAGAATAAAAATTAAAAAGGGCTGGGGTTGTAGATTGGTGAAGTGCCCCTAGTTTCAATTGCCAGTGCCATGAAAATTTAAAACGTGGGAGAATGTTCTAGATTTTAAAAGACTAAAGAGACACAACCACCAAATACAAATTATGAATTGGCCATAAAAGACACTTGGGGTAAATTAAATACACACCTACTCATGTATGATTCAGTCAGGTCATACATGTAAATGAGCCATGCTATTAAGTATACTGGTTACTTTAGCTGTTTTTCTTAGAATGACTTTCTGGACGAAGAATGTAGGCTCTGATATAAACTCCAGTGCAAACTCCATATTTTCTGAACCACCAGGTAGTCACAAATCATAATTTAGGACACAATGGACTACATATTAGATTATATCAGTGGCAAGTGGTAAGAATTGTTAATTGTCTTAGTGGGGCTTATGTTATTATGGTTATGTAGAAAAATGTCCTTATGCTTAGAAGATAATGAGGTATTCAAAGGTAAAATGTCAAGGTGTCTACAACTTCACTTCCAAATGGTTTATTAAAAAACATTTACACACATAAAGCAAATATGGCACCATGTTAACATTTATTGAATCTTGGTGGCAGATTTACAGGTGTTCATTGTACTCATCTTTCAATTTTCTTTTGTGCTTGAAAATTTTAATAAAATTGATGGAAAACTGATTCTAAAATGAGCTAACAGGATATAAAAAACAAAAAATGAGGAAGCAGATTGTCCACAGCCAATCCTGTATTAATCCATCCATAAGTTATCCCTTCATGGAAGAATATCTAAGTTTAAAAAACAGAAAGATGAGTTAGCCAGAAGAGGTAGGGAAAACAGTTGAGGAAACCCTCTTGTTTTTTTTTTCTACTAGGAATTGAACCCAGAGGCATTTTACCACTGATCTACATCCCTAGACATTTTATTTTTCATTTGGGACAAGGTTGCTTAGGGCCTTGCTAAGTTGCTAAGGCTGGCTTTAAACTCGCCATTCTCCTGCCTCAGCCTCCCAAGCTGTTGGGATTACAGGCATGCACCACTACGACCAGCCTGGAAACAGAATTTTAAAAGAACCAGAATGTGTACAGAGAAATGGGACTACCAGATTGAAGTGGCTTTTTAGGTTCATCAAGAGTTTAGTACTTTATTTTGAAAATAGTAAGAAGCTGCTGGGTGTGGTGGCACACACCTGTAATCCCAACTGCTTGGGAGGCTGACACAGAAGAATTGCAAATTCAAACCCAGTCTCAGCGCAGGCAATATAGCTCAGTTGATAGAGTGTTTGCCTTGCATTCACAAGGCCCTGGGTTCAATTCCCAGCGTGTGCACACAACACACACACATGCCAGCCTCAGCAAAGGTGAGGTGCTAAGCAACTCAGTGAGACCCTGTTTCTAAATAAAATACAAAATAGGGTTGAAAACATGGCTCAGTGGTTGAGTGCCCCCGAGTTGAATACCCAGTAAACCCCACCACCACTGAAAAAAAGGTAAGCCAAAGAGATTTTTAAACAATGGAGAAACATAATGAAATGTGCATTTTTAGAAAAATTACACAGGATGGAATGAAGGCAGGGAAATGAGTGGATATAAACAACATCAGTAGAAAAGACTTTTCAATAAGAATCTGGTGAGAAACGATTATAGCCTGCAGGGATGGCAATTTGATGATAAATTAGATGGGGGCAATAGCACAGGATGATTCAGATCATTACTGGGCTTCTTGCTCCAATGACTATATAGACTAGCATATTCATCAAGCCTGGGAAAAGAGAAGAAAGAACAGACTCGAGGGAAAGATCCACATTAGATATGTTGAGTTTGGAGTATTTAGAAAGAACCATGTAGAGCTGGGCGCAGTAGTACATACCTGTAATCCCAGCATCTCAAGAGGTAGAGGCAGGAGGATCATGAGTTCAAGGTCAGCCTCGGTACCTTAGCGAGGCCCTAAGCAACTCAGTGAGACTCTGTCTCTAAATAAAATATAAAAAAGGGTTGAGGATGTGACTCAGTGGTTAAGAGCCCCTGGGTTCAATCCCAGGTTTACCCCCGCAAAAGAGATATAGGTGGAAATCTACCTTGTAGGAAGTTTGATTCAGGAATGAAAGAACTCTGGTTTCTCTTGCTTACGTAACTGTTAGATGCTGTCACCATTTACTTATGGGGAACAAAAAAAAGGGGAAAATATAGTTGCTTTTTAAATTCAGAACCAGGAATGTAGCTCAGTGGTGGAACACTTGCCTAGTATGTGTGAAACCCTAGATTTGATCTCCAGCACTGCAAACAAAAAAAAATATCTAAATTTTAAAAATATTCAATTACAAAAATCTTTTTTGTAACATAACCCCAAAAGGTGGGTAAATTTTTAAAAAGTGTTTCAAAATGAAATATACATAAAAATCGTGTAAATATGTACATATATGTGTGCATATATACATGTATGTCCCCCATTACATAAAATTGAAACATAAGGAGTGGGGGAAACAAAGCTTTGTTCACTGCCATAAACAAAGACTGAATCATTTAGATTATTTGATTCTAGTCTTTTAAAAGGGATATTCATTATATTGGGTGTGGGTGTGTCTGAATATTATGCTCTTGTTATGTCTTAAAAAACCTTTCTGGAGTTATCGAATTCTTGCTATCTTAAGGGCATAGACAGAGTACCTGTTAGCTTTCCATCACTGACAAATTTGAGGTAATTTGTCACTTAAAAGAAAGAAAGGTTTCTGCACATTATTTTATCCCTAGCACACACTCCACTGCCTGGCACAAAGAGCCCTGACAGCTTAGAATTGGAGACAATGTGGCTACCTGCTTTAAGGTACTCCACCAGATGGGGTATTTGCTTAGGCATCTGTGGCGATAAAAACCATACAAAATCCAGCAAGCTCCACCCTCTTGCCAACCCTCTCAGCCAGTCAATCAGCATCAGAGTCCATCACAGCTGCCTGTGCATGTCAGGGAGTTGAGATCCTCTTTCATACATAGGAAATAACCACAGGGGACTGACTGGTTTCAGAGGGCAATTCTGGATCAGCCGTGGTGGCACATGCCTGTGATCCTAGCCACTTGGGAGGCTGAGGCAGGAAGAACACAACTTCAAGGTCAGCTTCAGCAACTTAGACCCTGCCTCGAAACAAAAAATAAATAGCATTGGGGGTGTGACTCAGTGGTAGAGAGCCCCTGGATTCAATCCCCAGCACTGGGGGAAAAAAAAGGCAATGCTGGTGGTTTTCATAATTTTGAATGAATCACCTGGCTGCATCCTGTAACCCTTTGCCCTTGGTCTGACTTTCTGTGTTATTTTTTGCCTTGCATTTTATTTCCTTGGGCCTCGGCTTTCCCACCTACAGATGGAAAAGAACAAGTGCATCACTGAGCAAATTAGGTTCTTGGTCAGCTGTAGGATGCCTGTGTGAAGCCTCACATCCATCATTTAGCAAACAGATAACGTGATTCATTTCTAGACTCTTTTTTCACAGATTCATCAACATTTACAATGTATAAGAAACCAAGCTACCAGCTGGGGAAACCAAGGCAAATAAGGCAGATTTTCCTCAGGTTGCTCATGTTCTGTAAAGTAAACCAGCAACGTCACTGCTGTGTGGGAATTTCTCCAAGGTATTTTATGGTCCCCTGGGAGCCAGAGGAAAGACAAAAGTCAAGGAAGACTTCTTGGAGTAGGTATCTTCCATTTCTGAAATATCAAGATTCTTAAGGTGGTAAGATGATACTTGCTATTTATATTTGAATAAACTGGAAAGTTAAAAACAAACAAAAATAAAGTAAGAAAGCTTTATCGTGGTTCAAGATTTCAGAAGTTTTGGTTGATAGTCACTTGGCCCCATTGCTTCTTGGCCTATGAGAGGAAGAAAATTACGGCAGGGAGCACATGATGTACAGCAAAGTTGACTACTTCATGGTGGTCAGGAAGCAAAGACAAAGAAGTACAGGATGCCCCAATCCTCTTCAAGGGTGTACCCTCAATGACCTAACTTCCTCCCACCAGGCTCCACCTCCTAAAGGTTCCACCATCTCCCAATAGCTGCACAGGCTGTAAATCGAGCCTTCAACACATGGGACTTTGGGGCACCTTACAGATCCAAAGGGTAGCAATGCTATTTATATACAAAGGGATTCAATTCAGAGTCCTACCTCCTCTACCTGGCCTGCACACTTCGAGAAACAATATTATTCTACCTTAATCATCCTAGGGCAAAGTACCAGACAACCAGAAACCACATCTATAGCTCAAGGCTGTCATAATTGCTCAAACTAGATAATTAATCCTAAATTCTTCACCCTTCATTACTTTTCCAGAGAAAACCCCAACAAAAGCTGTAGCCTAAACCTTCCCCTTGCTCCTGCCTTTTTCCTCCTGACAACCTTGGTGTCTTTCTCATGTGGCTCTGTATCATGTGGCATGCCTGTCCCTAGGACCTGTGAGATAATAGACATTGTTTTCTGGAGCCTCTCCTACGTCCCCTTTTGTGGCTGCACCTGACTATCTCGTAAAAGAACAGGAAACAATATAAACAGCTTTAACATTAACATTTACATTTTTCTAATAAAGAAGCTTTTTGAAGTAGTTAGGATTCAGAATTTAAAATACCAGCTGACCTGATATCATTTTTTTAAAAATCACACAATGCTTGCTAAATTACACATCCTTAGGGTATTAAAAAAGTCAAAACATAATCTAAATTGGTGGGCAACTATTCAAGAAAAACTCCAGAATTGAAGAAATCATGAACTAAAGAATTTTGAATAGTCAGTTTTCCATATCTACTTTATTATAATACATATTACAATAGCTTCAGATTCTGTAGCTCTCTGCATACTACACAGCACAATTATAGGCATTCCATCTCTTCTTTGAAAATCTCCCTTCCTTTAGGGTTTCCCCAAAAACCAAACCTCCCTCTGTGGGTGAGAGCTAATTGGTGCTATTGCTCCTAGAGAAAAATCACATTTTTAAAGGTCATTCTAGCAGCCTGAAAGCCTAGAAAACCAAAGGAGTAAATATCTACTGATGATCATTTAGTCACCCTACAATCACTATAGCAGCTGGTTATGCTTTTTTAAAAGCTAAATATGTTTCAAGTTCTAATTCTTGGTTGTCTCATGACCTCTTATGTCTTGAAAACACCTAGAAATAGTAAAATCTCTAAGTAAATGCACAAACCCCAGGCAATGTGAAATTATTACCACCTGCTTAAAAAGCTCAGTTTTCATGCTGTAAACAGAATCAGAAGGAGAAAACAAGACTATAAACTGGTACCAAGGGATCCATGTCCGGTGACAGCAAAAGGAAGGAGATGTTCAAATTCAGGGTCAAGGTGTGGTGAATGGTCAAAACTAGGCAAACATGAATAATCACAGAGGAACCTGACAACTACAGTTAAATCTGCCTCAGACAGGAGGCCTACTAAAGTCTTCCTGTTCATGATCCAAAGACTAGTTTCCCTAGTAACATTCCCAGAGTCTGCTGTGTAGCATTACGACAAACCTGGAAGTTTCCAACACTTCAGCCTTAACAAATAACCTTCAGTCTTCTAGGAGGCTGGTTATCGAGCGAAGAGGAGCACCAGCTCACAGTGCAGGGTATGGGGAAACAAATCCACAGGTACAGCTTGTCTCAGGACAAAAGGCTCGCCTAGAAGCTTCTTAGCAGAGTTTGGAGGACAGCACAGCCTGTAAAAACAAATCATACTGATTTCTAGAAACAAAAGTATAGGAACACAATTCCTTAAAAAATGAACAGGGAACCATGGTGCATGCCTATAGTCCCAGTGGCTCAGGAGGCTGAGACAGGAGAATCAAGAGTTCAAAGCCAGCCTCAGCAACTTAGCAAGGTGCTAAGCACCTCAGTGAGACCCTGTCTCTAAATAAAGTACAAAATAGAGCTGGGGATGTGGCTCAGTGGTTAAGTGCCCCTGGGTTCAACCCCCAGTAGCAAGAAAAAAATTGCTTAAAAAGGAAGTCTTTCCTTTGTGTTCCCATGTTTCTGTCATATATACATCATCATTTTTTTGACCTTTTTATATTTTTATTTAATTTTGATTCACTGAACACAAATGGAGTACAGCTATTGTTTCTCTGGTTGTACACAAAGTGGAGTCACACCATGTGTGCATTCATACATGTACACAGGGCAATGATGTCTGTCTCATTCTGTTATTATTCTTACCTCCCCACCCCCACCCCACCCCTCCCTTCCCTCTATGCTATCTATCCTTCCTCTACTTTTGCCTCCCTTCCACCCCGCATTAGGCATCATCATCCACTTATCAGAGAGATCATAAGGCCTTTGGATTTGGGGGATTGGCTAATCTCACAACATACATCATCATATTTAATGTAATCATTTTCCTTATTCATCTTCTTTCACTGCTGTACAGATACTCCTCAACTTATTATGGGGTTATGTTCTGATAAACCCATAGTAAGCTGAAAATATTGAGTCAAAAGGGCATTCAATAGGCTGGGGGTAGAACCAAGTGGTTAGAGCATATGTTTACACACACAAAGCTCTGGGTTCAACCCCACAGTATCAAAAAAAGATCCTTTATTAATCACATGACTGACTAGGAGCTGTAGTCTGCTGCTGCCACCCAGCATCATGGTATTGCTAGCTCAAGAAATGATGAGAATTCAAAGGGTGGTTTTCCCTGAATATGTATAGCTTTCACACCATCATAAAGACAAAAAATTTTGCCGGGTGTGGTGGCGCACGCCTGTAATCCAAGCGACTTGGGAGGCTGAGTCAGGAGGATCGCGAGTTCAAAGCCAGCCTCAGCAACTTAGCGAGGCCCTAAGCAACTCAGTGAGACCCTGTCTCTAAATTAAAATACAAAATAGGGCTGGGGATGTGGTTCAGTGGCCGAGTGTCCCTGAGTTCAATCCCCGGTTCCAAAAAAAAAAAAAAGACAAAAAATTTTAATTCCAACCATCGTAAGGTAGAGAGACCATCTGTATAATATTTCTGAGGATATAAATGAGGCAAAAACAACTTATTCATCTGTGTTCCCAGGATATGACACAATTCAACACATATTTGGTAAATGGAATGAGAAGCCTAAGTCAGGTTCTATTCTGCATGATTTGCACACAGAAGGCAATTTCTATTCATTGAATTATATTCATTGTATTGAAACTTTTCAAAGTAGATCACCTCCCCCCCCTTTCTCAATGGCTCACTGCAGAAAATGTAGTCAGACAAAAAAAGAACAAAAATTCACTTAAAAACTCATTTAGAGAAGGATCACTACTCCAAACTTTTCAGCATATATATTACAAATATGTGTATTTAAGTTGATTTTTAAGGATGTCGTCACACTGTACATAGTTTGTACTGCTTTACAACCCACTTCTTCACTTAATACATCATGAGCATCTCTCCATTATATGAAAAACTACCTCACTTTTACTGGCAATATGCCATTTCGCTAAATAAATTAACAGTGTTTTTAAATAATTCCCTGCTACTGGAAATCTAAGCTGCCTCTAAACCTTCTGCTATTTCAAAAAGTCCCTTTGTGAATATAAGTAGTTATAGCTTCACACATAATTTTAGTTATTTAACAGAACTGCTAAGATGAAGAGCCTGTATTTTTTTAAGGCCTTAAGACATGTACCACTAAACTGTTCTAAAAAAGGTTGTACCAGTTTTAGATGGCAGTTACTCCAATGAGTACCACTTTTCTCTGGACCCAGGTCACTGTAGTTGTACCTCTCAGGCTGTGTGTACATCTCCTTTTTTTTTTTTTTTTTTTTTTCCTTTTCTGGCAATGCTGGGGATTGAACCCAGGGCCTTGTGCTTACAAGGCAAGCACTCTACCAACTGAGCTATATCCCTAGCCCGGTTGTACCAGTTTTAAACTCAAGCAAAGTGGAAGAGTATTTGTTTCCCTGGATAACAAGTTTAGGCAGCATTGTTCCATTAAAATAAAGTACAGGACAAAGATATTCAGTATCACATTCACAATGGAACATTTTTAATACAAGAAGGAAAAAAATAAGTTTTGGAAGGAACAACTTTGCAAACATTATGCTATGTGAAAGAAGTCTGATGCAAAGACTAATACAATGTAGGATTCAACATATATGAAATCCAGAAGGGGCAAATCTATAGAGACAATATATTAGTAGTTTCTTAGGACCAGATGGAGGCAGGGGGAGGTAAGTGAATGATTTCAACAGGTGTACGGTTTCTTTTTGAGATGACAAAAACATCCTGGAATTAGATGGTGGCGATGGCTGCTCAAGTCTGAGAACATATCAAAATTCACGAAATCGTACAGTTCAACTGGATGAACTATATGACATGTTTTAAATTTTTTGTAGATGTTGATAGACCTTTATTTTATTCATTTATTCATATGTGGTGCTGAGAATCAAAGCCAGTGCCTCACAAATGCCAGGCAAGTGCTCTACCACTGAGCAACAATCCCAGCCCATGACACAGTAATTCTATATCAATAAAGTTGTTGAAAACAACATACCTTAAAGATTTTCATAGAGAACTGTGGGACGTCATTTATGACCAGCAATTAAAACCAGACTTGGTGAGCTGTCAGACAAGGAAATCTGGCTTCCAGGAACTGGCAATCATTAAGAGATTGTTCCAGATTGTTTGAAGTATGTGCCTTCTGTGCAGAGTGGCTCACTGCCTGGAATATGCTGGTCCTGCTGGGATGACCCACTAGAGAAAATGGCTTCCTTAACTCCACCCCATCCTGTTCCTCACAGAAGAAGCTCCTCCTGGTCCCCTTTTTGCCTGTGTGACTATAAATAAAGGGAAGGTGGGCTCCTCCATTTTGGTTTGAGCCAGATCTTAGCATGGCTCGATCTATCACGCACTGTTTAATTTAAAAAGGTAATCATCTCATGTGGTTATTCTATTAAGTAAGTTTCTTAGTGACTAACCTACAGCCAGCTCATCCCTCCAACAGAAACCCTTTCCCTCACCCACACTGGACGTGGAAGAAACCCTACAGAGAACATCATCTTTTATACTAGTACAATGTTCCACTGTGCATAAAGCACATTTGATTTAATCAGTCCCCTTCTGATCTTTTAGTATATTTAATCTTTTGCTGTTAAAATACTGCAGTAACTTTATATGTCACTTTACATGTACAAATTTTACCTGTAGAATAAAGCCACGGGGATGGAATTACCAGTTCTAAGGGTATATACACATTTATAATTTTAATCTCTATTTCTAAATTTCCCACTGAAAGGATAGTATCAATTTCCATAACGTTAGTACTCAATTTACAACAGTAAGTTTTTAGTATTTATGTTTCCTCATTATTACCAATAGTACATTATCAAACTTTTGTACTTTTGCCAACCTGAGATGTAAAAAGTGGTATCTCAGTGTACTTTTATTTCCATTCTTATGGGAGAGGCCATATCATTTCATGGTTTGTAAATACATTTCTAATATGTCCTTGTGTTCAAATCCTGTTTAATTTTCTGAGCTATTCTTTTTTCCTATTGATTTCCAGGCGTCTGTCATAGACTAAAGATGAACTGCATTTTTTTTCTTCTGTCATTGCTTATGGTGCTTTTTATCATGTGTAAGTTACTGAAGTTTTATTGAGATAAAATTCATATACAATACACCTCACCCACTTACAATTCAGGGATTTTTAGTATATTCACAGTTGTGCATCCATTACCACAATCAATTTTGGAACATTTTCATTAGTCCAATATTCTGTGCACCATTTCTTCTCAAAACCCACCCCAGCTCTAGGTAACCACAAATTATCTGTTTCATAGCTTTATCTATTGTAGATGTATCATAGAAATGGAATTATACAATATGTGGTCTTTTGTGTCTGGCTTTTGGATATATTTTGCAACTATTCTTTTTCCTATTCCTGGGTTGACTTTTCACATTTTGGGGGGGAGGGGACACCTGGGATTGAAGCCAGGGGCACTTAACCACTGAGCCACATCGCCCCCAGCCCTTTTTTGTATCTTATCTAGATCAGGGTCTTGTTGAGTTGCTTAGGGCCTTGCTAAGTTGCTGAGGCTAGCTTTGAAGTCATGATCCTCCGGCCTCAGCCTCCAAAGCTGCTGGGATTACCAGTGTGCACCACTGTGCCTGGCAACTTTTCACTTTCTTGATGGTATCATCTGATTTTTTTTATTAATTCAATAAATTTTTTGTCCTTGGGCTTTTGATGTCACATATAAGAAAACTGCCTTATCTAAAGTCACAAAGATATAAAATCGTATAGATTTTCTTCTAAGAGTTCTTTAGTTTCAGTTGTTTCGTTAAATTCTATGATACATTTTGAATTCATTTCTGTGTATTGTATAACCAAGGGAGAAGTTACATGTGCCTCAATGACATTTTAGTCAACAACAGACTGCATTTTTTACAGTGGTCCCATAAGCTTATTTCACTTAGTAACACCTTAGCCATCGTGGTTTGTGTAAGTATACTCTATGCACTCTGGACAAAGTCAGCTAATGACTTTTTTTTTTTTTTTTTGGTACTGGGGATTGAACCCAGGGACACTCCACCACTGAACCACATCCCCAGCTCTATTTTGTATTTTATTTAGAGACAGGGTCTCCCTGAGTTGCCTTAGGGCCTCGCTAAGTTGCTGAGGCTGGCTTTGAACTCTCGATCCTCATGCCTCAGCCTCCCAAGTGCTGGGATTATAGGTGTGCGCCAGTGCGCCCGGCTTAATGACTCCTTTCTCCGATCATATTCCTATAGTTAAGCAACACCCAACAATATTTTTATATAGTCAAATTGAACAACCTTTTATTATATGGCTTCTGAATTCTCAGAGGGGGCTTCTGCACTCCAAGATTATAATGAGTTTTATGATTTCCTAAGGTGAAGTTATGGTTCCCCATTTTTTACCATTTAAATCTTTGATTAGTTTCTAATTTATCCTGAGTTTACAGCTTTTTTTCTTTTGCCATGGCAACATGGCTGTCCAACACCATTTATTTAATAGTTCATCTTTTCCTCCACTGATTTGAGATGACACCTTTATATTCAGAAATATTTTAAGACAAGTGTGGTAGTGCATGTAATCCCAGAGACTTGGGAGGCTGAGGCAAGAGGATCACAAGTTCAAAGCCAGCATCAGCAACTCAGTGAGCAACTCAACGAGACCCTGTCTCTAAATATAATGTTTTAAAAAGTTCTAGGGATATGGCTCACTGCTTAAAGCCCCTGGGTTCAATCCCTGGTACCAAAAAACATTTTTTTAAACTGTGTAATAAAAATATAGGACAGCTGGAAGAGTAATGGTTCACAAATAGAAAAGGAAATAAGACTGAAAACATCTGGGTCAGTTGTTTTTAGTTTGGGTGAGAGAAGCTCTTTGACAACTTTCTAAATTTTCCATAGGATTTAATCTTAGTATACTTTCTGGGATTAACATTAGTCATTTATATTTTCCCAGAAAAATCACCCATTTCATGTAGATTTTCAAGTATTTTAGAGGTAGCTGTATAAGTACTTCCTTACAATTTAAAAAAATTTTTTTCTCTATATCCACAGATTTACTGTTTTTCTCATTTATGATTTCATGGTTTTGTTAAACCCCTTCATAAATTTTATTTTATTTTTTGACAGTACTAGGGATCGAATCCAAGAGTGATATACCCCTGAGCTACACCCCCAGCTCTTTTTTGAGACTGATTCTGGATAAGTTGCCCTGTCTGACCTCAAACTTTGCCATCCTCCTGCCTGAGCCTCTAGACTCACTGGGATTACAGGATTGCACCACTATGCCCAGCTTTAACTTTTTTCTAAGAATACTTTATTGTTCACATGTCAAATGTTAAGATTTTTTGTTTTATAGTTTATTAACTTATAAATTGACCCAGGGCCTCACCCATGCTGGGCAAGCACTCTACCAGTGAGCTACATCCTAATCAGTTTTCAAGTCAATGAGCTAAGACAGAACAATAAACCTAAAGAAAACTGAAGGAAAAAAAATAACAATGATAAAAAAAAATATCTACGCTGAGCTGGGGATGTAGGTCAGTGGTAGGATGCTTAAATGGTGTGTGTGAGACCATGGGTTCAATTTCAAAAATCAAAATAGCTGACCAGGGTCAAAACTAGAGTGAAGTGAGAGTTACAAGAATTTGGTGCAAAATTTAATAGGCTGCCAAAAATCTCTGTAATCTGAAAAATATTTTGATGTAATATTTTAGAATATCAAATTGGAAAGTTCCACCCTACAGGCTAGTTGCCTAGTTTTATAAATAATGTTTTATTGAACTCAGTACCAAGGTTAGGGTAAGGCACTGAGGCAGGGTTTAACAAGTGCAGGGGCACTTAAAATTAACATGCAATAATTTTACATATTTATGGAGTACATGTATATATGTACTAACCAAATCAGAAAACTTAAAATTTCCATCTTCTTATCATTAGCTTTTGGAACCTTAAAGCGCCTTATAGTTATTTGTAAAATATATAATAAGTTATTGTGAACTAAAGTCCCCCCATTATGGTGTAGAACACTAGAACTTATTAATTCTAATTAACTGCATTTTGGTACCTGTTAACCAACCTCTCAATAACCCTCTTCATCTCACCCTTCCCAGCACTTCTACACAGTAAAAGAAACAACCAGTAAAGAAGACAACCTACAGGATGGGAGAAAATATTTTCAATCTATTCATCTGACAAAGAATTAATATCTGGAACATATAAAGAACTGAAAAACTTAATACCTAACAAAATCAATCCCATTAAAAAAATGGATAGCTGGGCGCGGTGGCGCACGCCTGTAATCCCAGCACTTGGGAGGCTGAGGCAGGAGGATCGCGAGTTCAAAGCCAGCCTCAGCAACTTAGCAAGGCGCTAAGCAACTCAGTGAGGCGCTAAGCAACTCAGTGAGACCCTGTCTCTAAATAAATACAAAATAGGGCTGGGGATGTGGCTCGGTGGTCGAGTGCCCCTGGGTTTAATCCCCAGTACCAAAAAAAATAAATAAATAAACAAACAAAATAAAAATAAAAAAATAAAATAATAAAAAAATGGGCAAATGGCCGGGTGTGGTGGTGCACGCCTGTAATCCAAGCGACTTGGGAGGCTGAGTCAGGAGGATCCCAAGTTCAAAGCCAGCCTCAGCAATTTAGCGAGGCCCTAAGCAACTCAGTGAGACCCTGTCTCTAAATAAAATACAAAATAGGGCTGGGGATGTGGCTCAGTGGCCGAGTGTCCCTGAGTTCAATCCCTGGTTCCAAAAAAAAAAAAAAAAAAGGCAAATGGCAGGGCATGGTGGTGCACACCTATAATCCCAGAAACTCAAGAGGCTGAGAATATTCCTCAGCCATAAAGAAGAATAAAATTATGGTATTTGCAGGTAAATGAATGGAGCTGGAGAATATCATGCTAAGTGAGATAAGCCAATCCCAATAAACCAAAGGCCGAATGATCTCTCTGATAAGTGGATGATGATACATAATAGGGGGGTGGGTAAGGGAAGAATGGAGGAAGGATAGATTGTGTAGAGGGAAATGAGGGCTAGGGAGGGGCGGGGGGAAGGAAAAATAGAATGAGACAAACATCATCACCCTATGTACATGTATGATTACAAAAACAGTGTGACTCCACTTCGTGTACAATCAGAGAAATGAAAGTTGTATCCCATTTGTGTACAATGAATCAAAAAATAATTTTAAAAAAAGCTAAAAAACAAAAAAAAGAGGCTGAGGCAGGAGAATTTCAAGTTTGAGGCCAGCCCCAGCAACTTAGTGAGACCATGTCTTGAAATGAAAGGGTTGGGAATATCACTCAGCGGTAAAGTACCCCTGGTTCAATCCCTAATACCAAAAGGAAAAAAAAAAAAAACGGGGGGGGGGGGCAAATGATACAAATAGACACATCTCAAAAGAAAAAATTCGAATGATCAACAAAACTATGCAAAATTGCTCAATAACATGAGCCATAAGGGAAATGCAAGTCAAAATCACCATATAATGTCATGTTATCCCAGGTAGAATGGCTAATATAAAAAAAGTAAAAAATTAAATGCTGATGAGAATGTGGAGAAAAAGGGAACTCTTAACATAGTGTTGGTGGGAATGTACATTAGTATAGCCACTAGGGAACAATTTGGAGTTTCCTCAAACTAAAAACAGATCTACTATATGATTCAGCTATTCCACCTTTGGGTAAATATGGCAATCATATTCAAGAAATGAAATCATCTTACCCAAGAGATACCTACACACACATGTTCATTCCAGTACTATCCACAATAACCAAGACAGAATCAACCAAGATGCCCACTGATGTATGAATGGATAAAGAAAATGTGATAGATTAAAAAAAAGATAATGTGATATACACAATGGAATATTATTCAGTCAAAAGAAAAGAATGATAGCCTATCATTTACAGCAAAATGGATGGAACTAGAGACGTCATTTTAAATGGAGTAAGTCAGACACAGAAAGACAAATATCACATATTTTCATGTGTGGACTCTTAAAAAATAAAAAAAGGGCTGGGGATGTAGCTCAGTGGTAGAGCACCTGAGTTCAATTCCCCAGTACTGCAAAACAAATAAAAAGAAATTAAAATATTATGTTAAAATTTCATATCACTAAAATTTGACACCCTCTTAAAAACTACATACCCAAAGTTAGTGCCTGTCTTGCCTCATCCTAGACCTGGCCCTTAAATGACTCTTGAAAGTGGTATGACTTTTTTCCTTTTCTTAAAGTTTTCTTTATGCTTCTCTACATTTTCTAAATTGTGCCCAATAAGCATGGATTACTTTGATAATCAGAAAAAGTAATTTCTTTTTGTTGTAGATGGACACAACACCTTTATTTTATTTGTTAATTTTTATGTGGTGCCAGGGATCAAACCCAGTGCCTCATGCATGCCAGGCAGGCACTCTACCACTGAGCCCACTGAGCCACAACCCCAGCCCCAGAAAAAGTAATTTTTATCAAGAAGCCAAGACTCACTCAATGATGTTCCTGGTGGTTTCACCATGAAGCTTGCAGGAAACAAAAACTAGTGTGCGGATGGCCCTGCAGTTTCGAATGGCTTGAACCACCTGGTAATCTGATGGAAAAAATAACATTAACATAATTCACCCATCATGGTCACATTATCATGAATTCCTAACTGACGAGGGCCTAGGATTGGTGAGGAATAGAGAAGCTGATAATTAGTCCACTGGGAGCCAGCCCCCTTAGCATGGTGTGGGAATGAGAAATCAAAGCTGGGAAAACATCATAGGGAACATCCAACTAGCCATTCCTCCTTACGCAGTCCAGCGCGGGCTGGGTTCACCACAGCAATTAACTGCCTGTCTTCCTTTGATTTGAGTAGCTGTGGCAAAATCTTCTCTGCTCTACCAGTGTAAAATTGACAGTTGGTGATGCCTGCAGAAGAGATGCCCACATGACATAACTCAATCCCAGCAAGGGAGACGGTTCAGCTTTATCGAAATGTATAGGAGCCAGCACTCTGCCGTCTTCCTTTTGAATCTAGCATACCTATGAAAAAAAAGGAAAGAGATACATTTGTATCTGCTTCATTTTTTCCAAAGTATTTTGGAACATCTCAGTAAGCCTTTCAGCTTGAATTACTAGATAGTGTTATTTTACAACTTAATGACTCACATGTATTTAAGAACCTATACCAATTGAGAACCTTGACTTTTACTCAAGCATTTTTCTGCTGGATCAGAGGATTTCACTCAATACCACAAGGGCTATCTGAAGGTGGGGTTGAAGGAAAAGGATAATCTGTTTTCTATATTGCAGTTTGGCATGATTTTATTAGAGGAAAAGGTTCTGCTGCTGAAAATGTAAGTTTAAAACCTATAGTATTACACAATGATGCCTTGTGATTCTAATGTCAAGAAGTCTCTTCAAAATTTTATGAGTTCCCTTCCTTCCTATAAGCTAGGCTTATTGCTTCCCTCAGGCTCTTCTGGACAGAAAAAAAATTAGATATTGGGAATTTTTCCAGAAAATCGTCAGGACCCAATTCTTCCAGAACTTTGCCTTCCAAAGTTCAGGGATACAGTAGTTCCCCTTTCCCATACAACCCTTTCCATATCATGGAAACAACTGCATCGTTTTTTTCCCCCAGTCCTCAAGATGGAAGCCAGGACTTTACACACACTAGGCAAGTGTTGTATCACTGAACTACACCCCAGCCCATCAACTGCCGTTCCCAAGATGATGACTGCATACCATTGAAGGCTGCAGTCCACCTGGCATCCTCTACTGCCTGCTCCACTAATTCAATCCCGAGGATCTGGAATGCATGCCGAGCCAGAGAGAGGCCAATCACACCTGGAGAAATTAGAGGATAAGAGGAAGGCATTTCAGGATTTTAAACAGTTATGCCTGCACCACCTATCCACCACCCTAAAATGGCCCTGAGTATTATGTAGACAGCATTTGGGAGCTCAGCAGCGTGCAGTTTCTTCCTTGGGCTACCACTTGCCAGTTCCACAGCAGATGTCAAGGAGAATGGTATTAGAATTCACTCCACTCAGTTCCCCCACAGTTCGATACAGTATCTCTGCACCAGCAGTGTTAATCTGGAAAAAGGCATCTGGAGAGATGCGAATCTTCAAACCCAGGAGGTCCTCAAAGATGTGAGACTCCCCAAATAGGAGCTGATAGGGGGACTGCTGATGGTTACAATGGGTCATGGTGCTAGGAAAGAAAAGAACAAAGCATCTTAGAATGGCAGACCATTCCATCTCTAGTACTTGGTTGGGAGGGAATGCTTCAGCATTTCAGCAAGGAGACAGAGCTTCCTTGCCATGGCTCTGAGGGCTCGGTATGAATTCCACTCTCAAGAGATGGGGGCACAAGCACACACTCTCACTTTTATAGTCTGACCTGAGTTCTCAGACCTGGCTGGTATGCAAGAGCTAGGATCACTCAAGCCCAGATCCTCTGCTATCAATAGCCCTTTACCAGTATTCCACAAACCCAGACTACAGCAAGCAATCAGGCTCCTACTTGCTTGTTTGGCTGTCCCAAGTTTACCATTCCTGGAAGTAAAGTGAGGCCAAGTCACAGACTGCTCCAGGGCCTTTGACGAAAAATTCCTTTATGGCTTCCTTCTGAATACAGAGCTCCTCCTGTCCAGACCACAAAATAAGGAGTCAAGGAAAGACTCACCTTTAATAAATTTTCTCTCCAAGTTCTATGTCAATCAGTCTTATGGTAGTACAAGAAGATATGTTTCTCAAATCTCAATACAAATAACACAACATAAAACAACATTCTTTAAAAAGAAAAACACACTATTTTCACATCACAGTAGAAGCACTGCCTGACCTTTCAGCATTTACCAAATCCTACACAATATAATTGGGACTTTCTTTAGTTAGAGCTTCTTATAGTTCTCTAAACAAAATATGAGTTAGTCTTGTTGTAAACAAGGAGCTAAACTAAGCTTCTGTCCCATCACACAGAGGCAATAACCTTTCCATTTGTTTCATACTTCTCCAATTCAGAAATCCCAACCACCCATCCAAATACCACTTTAGAAGATGTGAGTCCTAGAAGAAATGAAAGAGGAGACACAGAGGAGAATAAGAATGATAGCTCCTTTTGTTTAGTTCAGAACATATGAAAAATACTTAGAGAGCTTAAACATTAGCTTGAGACACAGATGTAGCTCAAAAAAAAACATGTTGGGGCTGGGGATATAGCTCAGTGGTAGAGTACTTGCCTTGCAAGCACAAGGCCCTGGGTTCAATCCCAAGCACCGCAAAAAAAAAAAAAAAAAAAAAACATGTTGGAGCCACTGTGCACACCTGTAAACCCAGCAGCACAGGAGGCTGAGGCAGGAGGATCACGAGTTCAAAGCCAGTCTCAGCAGCAAGGCCCTAAGCAACTCATCAAGACCCTCTCAATAAAATATAAAAAAGGCCGGGGATGTGACTCAGTGGTTAAGCACCTCTGGGTTCAATCCCCAGTACCAAACAACAATAAAACCATGTTGAAGTCACAAAATTAAAAACATCATGCCAGGAATCAAAGGATCTGGATTCGAATGTTGGTTTTGTTATTAACTGACTCTTTAGCATTTCTAAGCCTCCATTTGCTCATCTTTTAAATCAAGGGTGAAAACAGTCTTCTTTCTGCTACCTATTCCTAAGTATAGGAATATTTTAATATTGGGAATATTTGAAAGCTTAGAGTGCATTACAAGGGCTGGTGTTGTGGCTCGGTGGTAGAGCACTTGCCTGGCATGTGTGAGGCACTGGGCTTGATCCACAGCACCACATATAAATAAATAAAATAAAGGCCCACTGACATCTAAAAATTAAAAAAAAAAACAAAGTGCATTACAAATGCAAATTATAATTTGAAAGGCCACTATACCTATAATATTCGTTTGGCTGCCAGGTGGGTGGATGCAACATGGCAAGTCTGCATCTGCTGGTGCAGCACTCTGTCTGTGTGGACCCACCCCATGTTCGCTCAGCAAGCACTGGGTTTGCCCTGGAGTTCAGCCCTCGCCTTTGGCCTCGGGCTGCCTACAAGCCCACCATCCAACCTCGTGGGGCACCCTCCTGGGTGGTCGGGTGCAATCCTGAGGGGAAAGCAAGGGGGGATGACAGCTCCCCCGTCCCTTCACTGCAGCTAGCCAGCCATTGGTCCATTTGTCAGCCTGTGCTTGCCGGCCATTGGCCTGATCCCTAGCCCATGAAATTCAATGACTTGAAAGAAGTTCCCCCGCCATGCTCCCTCTCTCTCTCTCTCTTCAGGGCAGACACTGTTCTTCTGCCTAATAAAATCTCTTGTGTGAGTTCCCGTATCCGGAGTGGTTTCTCTGGGCACTTTTTCACTTTTCAATACCACCAATGCATGTGAAGTATTATCTGGACTATAAAATTCTGACATTCCAGTCTCTATAGAATTGCCTTCTGGCAATTAGCATAGTACCGACTACTACAGGCAAAGTTCTTGTGAAAATACTTAGGAGGTCTTGCATGACAATAAATTTGGTAGCCTAGTCACAGTCTCTGCAGTTTGACAGATTGCCAGCAGTGTATGCATCCTTTCTGACATCTCCTCATTCCCAAACCACCTCCTCAAATTTAAGAAATCTTTTGTGGATGTGTAATTTCTACTATCAGCCTCAAAATTTCCAAAAATTAACTGTACCATAGTAATAGTGTTGTTACAGAAGTTATCCCTTATCCTGTGAGGCTCACCTGACTTAATTTCTGGGGGTGGAAAATGATGATAGCCATTGTATGTCCTTGACTATTGGTACGAACTATGAGCTCACGCCAATATCCACCTTCATGAAACAGAAGACAGTGTTCCATTGGAGACTGTTGAAGGAATACTTCATAGTACTAAGAAGAAAACAGTATCATTACATGGGCAAAACTGTCAAGTTCCACAGTCCCTTATTCTGCTAGGCGATTGTTTGGAGCTGTATTATATTCCCCCAAAATTCACATGTTAAAAACTTTACCCCCAACACCTCAGAATGTGATTATATTTTAACACAGGGTCTTTAAAAATGTGATTAAGTTAAAATGAGGCCTTTGAGGCAGGCCTTAATCCAATCTGACTGGTGTCCTAATAAAAGGAAATTTGGACACAGAAAAAAAAACGGCCTTCTTCCTCAGAAGAAACCAAACCTACTAAGGAATCTGACCTCAGACTTCTAGCCTCCAGACAGTGAGGAAACAATTTCTGTTATTTAAGTCATCAACTCTGTAGTATTTCACTATGGCAATTCCAGCAGAATAAAATAGTAATAAAAAACACGAACCCTGCCCTATGATCTTATAGAAGACATGATTCATTATATCTGAAACTCTGAGCTCCACAAAGGCTTACCTCAGTCTGGCACATAATACGTGCTCAATAAATATCTTTTAAAGAATGTATGAATAAACAGGAAAGGTATTCAGACGTAGCATCTCAGTTCATTCTATGTATAACATGGAATAAAGTTTCTATTTCCGTGAATTCCTCCTAACAGCAATTCCTGATGTCTAAGCTATGATTCATTCTTACTTACAACTTCCTGATGTAAGTCTATCATTTCTACATCATATAACCAGATACCAACTACATTACGATTAGTTGGGTCCTTCATTTCCTCCTAGTGAATACAAGTCAAAAGTAATTCAGATTTAGTTGCTGTGATCTCAATAATCCTTAAAAACAAACTTTTCAAACAAAAGCCACTTGCTACAAGACACACCGTGAGATTAACTAAGTCCTTTTGTTTTCATAATGCATGTGATCTTATTATATTTTCAAATGGACTCCATATTATGCAGGGAAGGTCAGGTTATATCAAAAAACAGTGCTGAGAGGTTAAAATCATTTAAGGATGCACTTGATGACTTTTGCTATAATTTCATATAAATGTAATAGAATATATGTTGAACTACACTGAACATGTTCTTCAAATTTTGAGGTTGATGATTTAAAGAAAGCCTGGTTCACCAGTTATTCACTGGCTGCTTAGAAAATAATGCTTTTAGTAAGCAAGATCTAAATGTCACAGAGGTCCTGAAAGGATGATAATTGAAAACCTGAACTTGACCTGGAAGATTGGGTAAGAAAGCCAGCTTCTTTACTGTATGACCTAAGGCTTTTCTTTCTTCTTTGTAAAGACTCCTATTCATCTACAGAAATGCCTAAATATTAAGACCAAAGGGGCTTTCTGGTTACAATAATAGAATATGCCTCTTGAAAATACTACTAAAATGAAATAAAGGAATAAGGCCTAAATTTATTTAAGCTTATCATGCGAACAATACTCTCTTTTCCTGCACTATCACATTCCTACCTTACTACTAGATCATTCCCATCAATATACAAGCATGCTTTTATTCTCCCACTGTAAGGAAAAAAGGAAACTTCAAGACTGCATATTCCCTACTAGTTATTGCTCCATTTGTTCTCCTTCATAGTAAAACTCAACAAGCACAATATTCACTGCCTCCCCTTCTTGTATTTGCCCACTTGAATCAGGTTCTCATTATTCCATCAAAACAACTCACATTAAAGTCACCAAGGACATCCTAAGTCCTAAGACAAGAAGTCCAATGGCTAATTCTTTTATAACTTTTATGTATTTTTATGTGGTCCTGAAGATTAAACCCAGCACCTCATATGTGCTAGGCAAGTGCTCTACCCATGAGCCACAACCCCAGCCCCCACTGGTCAATTCTTAATCCTTTATTTATCAACAGCACTGAGTATAGCTGATGAGTCACTCTTCTGTCTGCTTCACTTGACAATCAAGACACTACACTCTCCAGTTTCTTATTTCCTCATTGACTGCTCCCTCTCAGACTCTTTTATTGGCTCTTCCTCTTCTAGTTTTCTTAAAATGGGAGTACCTAGGGCTTAGTCCCTGTTCCTTTCCTTTTTTCTATCTACTCTCACTCCCTTGATCTCTTCCCAGTTTTCTATTTTCAAGTAATATCTACATGATAAAAACTCCTGGATTTCTCTCCCTGGAATCCTAGATTAATACAGTCATGTACCACATAATGACATTTCTCTCAATAATGGTGGTCTCATAAGATTATAATGAAGCCAAAAAATTCTTATCAGTGAAACCTAGTGATACCATAGAGGTATCATAGAGGTATGAGTGCACTGTCATAACACAATGCATTACTCACATATTTGTGGCAATGGTGGTGTAAACAAATGTATACGGCACCACCAGTTATATAAATTATGTACAGTACATAATTTACTGTAAAACATTAAACTACACTAGCAGCAGCCTCACATACCTCATGTTTATAATGTCTCTTGATTGCATTATTTTCTCTTGATTTGCTCATCATGGCCCCAGGAACAGAAGACTATACCATATAGTTATGCCATATAGCCAAGGTGTGTAGTAAGCTATATCATGCAGGTTGTATAAGTACAATTTATGATGTTCAAAAAATAACCTATGAATGCATTTCTCAGAACATATTCCTCCTACAATGTGATGCATAATTGTATACCCAACCATCAACTTAACATATCCACTCAGGTAAGAGGCATCTCAAATTCAACATGTCCAAAATTGAACTACTAATTTTCCCCTACTCAATCTGCTGTACAACAGTCTCTTTCCCATTTCAATTGGTAGTAACTATCATTGCACTTGTTCCACCCACACATATGGGGTCATTTTTCTACTCCCCTCTTTCTCTTACACCTCTCATTCAACCCATTAGGAATTGTCCTATCTTCAAAATATATCCTGTTGTTCTATTTTCAAGATGTGTCTACCTCCACTACTACTAATGGCCTATATCCTCTCACCTGGAATACTGCGACAGCCTCCTAACTGGTCTCCTGCCTGAATCTTCCCTCTCCAATAATCCATTTTGAATATCACAACCTGAGTGATAATAAAAACCAGATCATACATGACATTTACTCTCATCAAAAATGTCCAATGGCAAGCTGGGTACAGTAGTACACGCCTGTAATCCAAGCAGCTCAGGAGGCTGAGGCAGGAGGTTCACAAGTTCAAAGTCAGCCTCAGCAACTTAGTGAGGCCCTAAGCAACTTAATGAGACCCTGTCTCAAAATAAAATATAAAAACCATCTGGGAATGTGACTCAGTGGTTAAGTGCCCCTGGGTTCAATCCCTGGTACCCAAAACAAAACAAAACAAAAAAAAACCCAACTCTCCAATGGGACCCCACCACAGTGGTGCACACCTATAATCCCACCAGTTTGGGAGGCTGAGGCAGGAGGATCACAAGTTCAGATAGCCTCAACAACTTAGCAAGACCCCGTTTCAAAATAAGAAATAGGGGCTTGTGTTGTGACTCAGTGGTAGAGTGCTCACCTAGCATGTGTAAGGCCCTGTGTTTGATTCTCAGCACCATATAAAAATAAAATAAAGGTATTGTGCCTACCTACAACTAAAAAAATAAAAAAATAAAAAAAATGAAATAGCCAGGCATGTTGGCCTTGTAATCCCAGCAGCCCAGGAGGCTGAGGTAGGACGATCACGAGTTCAAAGCCAAACCCAGCAATTTAGTGAGGTGCTAAGCAACTCAATGAGACCCTGTCTCTAAGTGAAATACAAAAAAGGGCAGGGGATGTGGCTCAATGTAAAGCGCCCCTGGCTTCAATCCCCAGTACCAAAAAACAATAAGAAAACCTTCAATGGGTCCCCATTTCATTTGGAACAACAGCTGAAGTTCCTACAATGACCTCTGAGGCACTGCATGATCCAGCCTCTGCCAACTCTCACCTCATCTCCTACTACAGCTTGTTCTTCCCAACATTCCTCTGAGCCTACTTTCAGGTCCTCCCGGAAGGCAGTTAATAGTCTCATCTTAAATCCTTTGCAACATCTAGTCTTTTTGCATAGAATGCTCTTCCCTCAAACCTCTGCACAGCTCATATGCTTATTTTCTTTAAGTCTTTATTCCAGGATTTTTCAACCTTAGCATTACTGACACTTGCAGGAAGATAATTCTTTGCTGTAAGAGGGTTCTTCATGCATTGTACAGGACATTTAACAGTATCCCTGGCTTCTACCCACCAGATACTAATCAGCAGCATCCAACCATCCCCCAGTGCTATCAACCCAATATGGCTCCAGACATCAACAAATGTCTCCTGAAAGGCAAAATTGCCCTCAGTTGAGAAGCATTGTTTTATTTAAGCACCACTTTCTTAGGGGTAGAGGTGTAGCTCAATTTGTGAGGCCCTGGGTTTGATCCCCATTAACACACACAGAAAAATAGTACTTTTTCACTGTAGTCAACTTGACCCTATTTAAAATTATATTCCACACTTCTCTCAAACTTGTTCTCTTCTTTACTCTGCTATTTTCCCCTGGCACTTATCATCTTCCAAAACACTATATAATTTATTTGCTATGTTTATTTCTTTATTTTGGTACCAGGAATGAACTCAAGGGCACTTAACCACTGGGCTACATCCCCAGCCATTTTTTATATTTTATTTTAGAGACAGGGTCTCATTGAGTTGCTTAACACCTCGTTACATTGCTGAGTCTGGCTTTGAATTTGTGATCCACCTGCCTCGGCCTCCCAAGCTGCTGGGATTATAGGCACACACCACCATGCCTGGCTGTTAATGTTCATTTTTTAAAAATCTCTTTCCTCAACTAGAATTGAAGTTCCACAAGGGAAGGAATATTTTCTTCATTATTTATCCTACATGTTTAGAATAGTGCCTAGCACTTGTAAGGTCACAACAGTGCTTACTGAATGAAAAAAATGAAAGAAAGAACAAAAATAACGGGACAGAAGACAACAACAGAAGAGAATCCTCAATAAAGTCTTAGAAAATGGAAAGCAGATCAGAGGGACAAATAACTTAGGTGAAGGAAGCTACATCTGGAGTGCCACAAGGACATAACAAGATGTAGGTTTATCAGCTCCGCATGACTCAAGAAAGGCTCACATTTGAAGACACAAGATACTGCGGGAGGCATAGATAGGGTAAGGTGCATGGCTAAATGAGTGTCTGGTTAAAAATCTAGACACAAGGGCTGGGGATATAGCTCAGCAGTAGTGCACTTCTCTAGCATGCAGAAAGCCATGCACCACCACCAAAATAAAAACTTAAAAATCCTTCCACCACCACCAAAATAAAAACTTAAAAAATCCTTGCAAGGCATGGTGGTACACACCTGTAATCCCAGTGGTTAAAGAGGCTGAGGCGGGAGGATCACCAGCCTCAATAATTTAGAGAGGCACTAAGCAACTCAGTGAGACCCTGTCTCTAAATAAAATACAAAACAGGGCTAAGAGATGTGGCTCAGTGGTTGAGTGCCCTTGGGTTCAATCTTTGGTACCAAAAAAATTAAAAAGAAAAAAATCCCATTTAGCAGGGCACAGTGGTGCATACCTGTAATTCCAGCAGCTGAGGTAGGAGGATCAAAAATTCAAAAGTCACCCTCAGCAACTTAGCAAGGCCCTAAGTAACTTAGTGAGAACCTGTTTCTAAATGAAAAATAAAAGGGCTGGAGATATGGTTCAGTGGTTGAGTGCTCTTGGGTTCAATCTTCAGTACAAAAAAAAAAAAAGAGCAGAACATCTAACAACCACCAGCAATAATAAATCCAAGCATCATTAAACCCACCGAAAGTGAACAGCCAGTCCATTTTTTTAAGGACTCACTATTAAATATGAACAGACAGCCAAGTATTGCCTGCTATTTGATTAAAACCTCCATGATGAAAGACAATGCCCAAAACAGGAAAAAAATCTTTTAACAGACAAGTCAAAGAACAGTTAAAAAAGCAGATAAATAGAAAATATTACATAATTAAAAAAGAACATGATGCCATACAAATGAAATAATCAGAACAAGAAAAACATTTTGAAAACTAAAGCTTTTAAGTGAAGACATTTTCACAAAAAGGAAGACACAAAGAGATATAAAATAGGAGGAAGGAATGATTATAAAAGAAATCCAAGAAGTCGAATATCCAAACAATAGGAGGCATAGAGAGGTCATAGAAAATGTGGCAGAAGGGATAATCGAAGAAGTAATACAGAAAAATTTTCCCAGGTCTGAAAATATTAAGTTTCCAGAGGGTCAAGGCACAAAAAGAAAGAAAAGCCCACATGGCCATGAAGTGTCAGGGGTAAATACCAGTTCCCTAGAAACTTCTAGAGAAAAAAAGTGGTGGTGATTATCTACAAAGGAACAAGACTTAACAACTTACACAACACTGGCAAACAGTTGACAATGAAATCATGTCTTCAAATTTATAAAACCAAAAGATTTTAAACCCAGAATTTTAAATCTAGAATATCTTTCAGTCATATGTTAGTATGTAAAAAACTAAATTTATAGACATGCAAAAACTCCAAAATTTACCTCGTATGCACCCTTCCTTAGGAAGCTAATGAAGGTTGTACTCTAGTCAAATGAAGGTATAAACCAAGAAGAAAAAAGACAGGGGATCTAAGGAACAGAAAAGACCAAAATTGTAAAACAGCAAGAATGCCAGGATCACAGCTATGAAGAAAGCATAGTGAGCCTAGGATGGTGAATTTCAGAAAAAAGATCGCTGGGGAAAAACAAACGGAAACTTTTGCTCATACAGAGAATAACAATGAATATTCAACAGATTTCAAGCATCTGGAAAAAAATTTCAATAGATTCACAGAAAACTAAAGAAGTTATTAATACTAATAAAAACAAAATCTTGGCTGGGCACGGTGGTGCACGCCTATAATCCCAGCACTTGGGAGGCTGAGGCAGGAGGATCACGAGTTCAAAGCCAGCCTCAGCAACTTAGCGAGGCCCTAAGCAACTCAGTGAGATCCTGTCTCTAAATAAAATACAAAATAGGGCTGGGGATGTGGCTCAGTGGTGGAGGGCCCCTGGGTTCAATCCCCAGTACCCACCCCACAAAAAATATTTTAAAATACATCACACAAGGGCTGGGGATATAGCTCAGTTCATAGAGTGCTTGCCTGTCAAGCATAAGGCCCTAGGTTCAATCCCCAGCACCGCAAAAAAAAAAAAAATACATCACACAATATAACTCTATGTAGCTATTTAAAAAGGAGGCACATTTTATGTGTTAAAAAAATGTAGAGGCTGGGGATATAGCTCAGTTGGTAGAGTGCTTGCCTTGCAAGCACAAGGCCCTGGGTTCAATTCCCAGCACTGCCAAAAAAAAAGTGTAGAACACTGGACAGTAAGCTCCTTTAGCTAAGAAAAAGGGAGACACAAATCTCTTGATATTTTGTAAATAAGTTAGAATAAATAACAAGTGTTATCATAGCAGGAAAGAAGAAAAGGGTAGAAGGGACAGAGTTCATGAAACCCAGACCTCTCTAAATGTACCTTTTTTTGTAGATTTGACTTTGGAGCTATGCAAATTTTTTACAAAATTACAACACAAAATCAAATCAAGATGAGCCAGGTGTGGTGGTGTGGTGGTGAATGCCTGCGTAATCCTGGTGGCTCAGGAAGCTATCACAACAAGTTCAGAGCCAGCCTCAGCAATTTAGCAAAGTCGTAAGCTATTCATCAAGACCTTGTCTCAAAATAAAATGTAAAAGGAGCTGGGAATGTGCCTCAATGGTTAAGTGCCCCTGGATTCAATCCCCAGAAAAAGAAAATTAAATCAACATGAAAAATTAAAAATCCAATTCCTGCCAAGTGCTGTGGTGCACACCTATAATCTCAGCGGCTCAGGAGGCTGAGGCAGGAGGATCACAAGTTCAAATCAGCCTCAGCAACTTAGCGAGGCACTAAGCAACTCAGTGAGACCCTGTCTCTAAATAAAATGCAAAATAGGGCTGGGGATGTGGCTCAGTGGTTAAGTGTCCCTGACTTCAATTCCCCGAACCAAAAATAAATAAATAGATAATTGCTAAAATCTGAAAGCAAGATAGGGGGAAAAAAAGAAATTGTCTCAAGCATCAGAATTGTGTAACAAGCATTGTGTTATGTGGTGGCATAACAACAAAGACATGAATTATTTTAAGGTGGAATAAAAGAACTTGTAATTGCCCAGTGACCCATGAGTATTCAGTGAATCACAATTCCTAAAAGTGGTATAGCTTGTGAATTTATCGTCATTTAATAAATTCTGACACTGTGAAAAGACAAAAAAAAATTACTTTAAGGGCCACAATTATTTGACAAAAGGAACTGGAAAGAAATCCTGAATTCTTTTAAAAAAACAATTTAGTAATTATATTTTTACTGTTGTTCTGGTATTATATACATTGTAGGATAGAACAAATGAGTATATTAGTTCTGTCAGGAGCTAAAATTTTCATTAAACAAAAAATAAAAATATAAAATCAAATTTAAGATTTAAGTAATTCTAAATTTGATTTGGATATCAGTATGGACACTTATTTTCTTTAAAAAAATACATCATTCTGTCCACTAGAAAGGCCTTGAAATATGACCAACCTAGCACATACCCTGTGGCACCTAAATACCATTTACCACTAAAACAAATAAGGACTCCTTAAAGGAATAGCTGATTCTAAGTCTCAGGCAGAAAAGAGAATATTTTATCATTCCAGAAGTATCATAGCTACCTTGGGCTCCGAAGCAACTTAAAGAAGTTTTAATTGGCCCAAAATGGAATAATTTGAATATAAAATCAACCTAGTATCTACATTGGACTGAAATATCGCAAAAGTTAAAAATCCACGAGTTAGGTGTGGTAGCACATGCCTATAATCCTATCAGCTCAGGAAGCTCAGGCAGAAGGATCACAAGTTCGAAGCCAGTGTCAGCAACTTAGTGACACCCTGTCTCAAAAAATAAAAGGGGGGCTGAGGATGTAGCTCAGTGGTTAAGAGACCCTAGGTTCAATACCTGGTACCAAAAAAATAAAAAATAAAAAAATAGAAAGGTCTGGGATGTAGCAGAGTTGTTAAAGTGCCTCTGGGTTCAATACCCAGTACAAAAAAAATTGTAATCCATGGGTTCATGATACCAAAATAAATTTAAACTGACCTCACCTTTGGAGGAACATGAAAGAACCATGCATTTGCCGTTTTTCTTTTACCAGTACAGTGTAACCAAATAGTGAGTAAGTTATTTTTAGAAGAATTCTAGCTAATAAATGAAGATGGCACAATAGACTTAAAATTATCCCCTTATTAAATACAACCATTCCTGATCTAATGAATGTAGGCAGTGATCAACGACTTATTTTTAATTCTTTTTTTTTAGTTTTGATGGACCTTTATTTTTATGTATGTATTTATTTATTTATATGCAGTGCTGAGAATCAAACCCAGTGCCTCACACATGCTAGGCGAGTGCTCTACCACTGAGCCACAACCTCAGCCCAATCAACAACTCTTAAAACCATTAGGTGAAAAGCTGATCAGGAACTTATTAATGAGTGCAAGTGACAGCACCTGAATCCACAGTTGCATCTCTGCATCAAAAGAGAGCCTTCAGACCTATTTGAATGAAAATATTATTGTCAAAAATCAAACCTGAACCAGGTGTGGTGGTGCACACCTATAATCCTAGCAACTCAGTAGGCTAAGGGAAGAGAATCGCCAGTTTGAGGTCAACCTCAGCAACTTAGTGAGGCCATCTCAGAATAAGAAATAAAAAGGGTGGGATGTGGCTCAGTGGTTGAGTGTTTCTGGGCTTAATCGCCGATATCAAAAATTTAAAAAAAAAAGAAATGCTATGTGTATACAGCCAAATCTGCATCAGGAGAACCAACCAACCATACTGAAAATATTTTAAAAAAAATATGTCTGCACTGGAAATATACAGCATGTTTTCTTCTCACTATTCACTAAACAATACAATTTAGCAAGGGTTGTGGCTTAGTGCCAGAGCACTTACTTAGCTTGTGTGAGACCCTGGGTTTGATCATCAGCACCACATAAAATAAATATAATAAATAAAAAAAGGTATTTTGTTCATACACAACTAAAAATATTTCAAAAAACAATACAATAGGGCTTGGGTTACGGCTCAGAGGTAGAGCACTTGCGTGGTATGTGTGAGGTACTAGGTTCAATATTCAGCACTGCATATAAATAAATAAAATAAAGGTCCATCAACAACTAAAAAAAATATTTTAAAAATAAAATTATTGCGCTGGGGATATAGCTCAATTGGTAGAGTCCTGCCTTGCAAGCACAAGGCCCTGGGTTCAATCCCCAGCATGGCTTAAAAAAAAACTGTTTACACAGTTATTTACTATTTTTTAAATTACTTTAAAAATATTTTTAGTTGTAGATGGACACGATAACTATTTTATTTATTGTTTATGTGGTGAAGATGGAACCCAGTGCCTCACATGTCAAGGCAAGCGCTCCACCACTGAAACTATACCCCCAGCCCTGCTATTTACTTTTTACATGGCATCTACATTATATCAGGTATTAGTAATTTAGAAGTGACTTAAATTATAGGGAATGATGGATATAGGTGATATGCAAATACTATGCCATCTTATATAAGGGACTTGTACATTCATGAATGTTGGTATCTGTAGGGGACCTGAAATCCAAACTCCACACGGACACCAAGGGACAAGTGTACTTTGAATCGTAATTTGAACAAGCCACTACAAAAATCACAAGAGTTATGAGATAAACTGACATCAAATCTGAACATTTGTCTGGTATTTGACAATATGGGATAAATACTAATATTTAGGTGTGGTAATAGCACAAGGTTATGTTTAAAAAATAAGTCCTTTCTCTTAGTACTCATACTGAAACATAAATATTCTATATGATGTCTGAAATTTGCTTTGAATCAATTCAAAGGAGATGGATGGAAAGTAGGTGAGAGTATAGATAGCTGGGGCTGGTGGCACATGCCTATGTAATCCCAGCATCTTGGGAGGCTGAGGCAGGTGGATTATGAGTTCAAAACCAGCCTCAGCAAAAGGGACTAAGCAACTCAGTGAGATCCTGTCTCTAAATAAAATACAAAATAGGGCTAGAGATGTGGCTCAGTGGTCACATGACCCTAAGTTCAATCCCTGGTAACAAAAAAAAAAAAAAAAAAAGATTGCCTATATGTTGATATTTACTGAAGCTAGGAATGGGTAGATGGAGATTGTTATACCATTCTCTGCTTTTATGTATTTGTAATTTTTCATGACATAAAATTAAAAAATTGTACAATAAAGGAAAATGAATCTTAGTACATCTACTTCACTTAGAAGTGAATATCTACATGGTCACAGTATTAACTATTTAAACAAAAATGTGCTATAAAGATATTCAAAGGCTGGCTGCAATGGGACACACCCATAATCCCAGCTATTTGGGAGGCTAAGTGAGGTGGATCACAAGTTCGAGGTCAGCCATAGTAACTTAGCAAGACTATCTCAAAAAAATAAAAAAAGGCAGGAGTGGGGCAGACTTCTGGGGATGTGGCTCAGGGTAGAAAGCCCCTGGGTTTAATCCCCAGTACTGTGGGGAAAAAAGATACTGAGTATAGTTTGGGAGAGGAGACAAAAATAAGAGTAATAAAAATTTCCTTATGCCATAACCAAAAATCAACATACTATACGTAAATGTTATAGGTCAGAATTAATGTGTAATATAGAACATGTATTCTTTAGGAATATGGAATGCCAACAGAAAGAGCTAAAACAAAAACACTGCTGATTTTGGTGAATAAGACTTAAGAGTAAGAGGAGGTAGAAAAGAGGACTTCCATTCCCTTGCTTTCAGTACTGACTTTTTTTTTTTTTTTTTTTTTTTGGTACTGGTGATTTAAACCAGGGGCACATTACCATTGAGCTGTTATCTCCAACCCTTTGAGACACGGTTTTGCTAAGTTCTAAGTTACTTAAGGCCTCCCTAAATTGCTGAGGCTGGCCTTAAACTTGCGATCCTATCTCAGCCACCTAAATTACTGGAATTACAGGTATGTGCACCATTGCACCCAGATTTTTTTCTTTTGTACTAGGGATTTGATCCAGGGGCACATACTACTGAGTCACATCCCCAGCCCTTTTTATTTTTTATTTTTAGATAGGACATAAGTAGCTGAGCCTGATCTTGAACTTGTAATCCTCCTACTTTAGCTGCCCAAGTAGCTGGGATTACAAACATGGTCCACAGCATCCAGTAACTATATGAATTTGAAGCTATGTACTTGTATTTCTTTGATAGATAATAAATAGTATTAAAGATTCTTCTTTGATCTTGATGCTCTGGCTGCCAGACGCCATAAAATTCATGTTTTCCCTCAAAAGTAGATAATTAAGTCTGGGGATGTAGCTCACTGGTAGAGTACTGCCCTAGTATGTGCAAGGCCCTAGGTTGATCTATAGTACCACAAAAACAGAAATTTAAACCTCAAATGGGGGTTGGGGGGGTAGACAAAGGTTATTCTCTCTTTCTTAATGTAATGGAATGTCAGTATCAGTAATGGGTATGAAGATTTAAAAATCTTAGAACATTAAAAAATATCTTACAGCTGGGCACAATGGCACATGTCTGTAATCCCAGCAGCTAGAGAGGCTGAGACAGGAAAACCACAAGTTCACAGCCAGCCTCAGCAATGGCGAGGCATTAAGCAACTCAATGAGACCCTGTCTCTAAGTAAAATATAAACTAGGGCTGGAGATGTGGCTCAGTGGTCACATGCCCCTAAGTTCAATTCCTGGTTCCCCAAAAAAAAAAAAAATCTTACATGTACATGGCCCAGTGCTATATACATGAGATATTTAACAATCAGCATCTGGCCAGCATTTGAATCCTTAATGGATTGAAATTTAGGTCCAGAACAAATTCTGTAGGGAAGAGGAATTCATCTAAATAGATGTAGAAGTTAGAAATTTGTCCAACAGAAGCTACAAGAGCTAGAATCAGGTAAATATTGTGAGGAGGTATTTCAAATATTTGATGAGCATCCACCATGTGTACAAATCTGCGTGATGTGCTAGAGTACAAAGTTGGATACAAAAGAGCTGCTACCTCCAAAGTGTAGTATGGGAAGCACCCACAAATGATGAAATATAATATACCAAGTGCTGTAACGGGAGATCCACATGGAGATAGAGTACAGGAAGAGACCCTTAATCAGGCTAAGGAGCCAGATATCATTTTCTACAGGTTCCAAAGCCTGAAATGAATCTTACAAAATAAGTAGAAGCCAGCTGGATATGGTGGTACATGCCTATCATCCCAGCTATTAGACAGAATGAGGCACAAGGATGGCATTTAGCTCTTTTTACTGTTTGAGACAGGATCTCAGTATGTAGCTCAATGGTAGAGCACTTGTCTAACATATGCAAGGTCCTATGTTTGATCCCCAGAACCAAAACAAAAAAAAAGCAGCAGAAGCAGCCAAAGAAAAATGAAGACATTCTCAATAGGAAAGCCTTAGGCAGGAATTTTATAGCATGGCAAAGGAACACCAATTCAGAATCAATTGATGGAGGAAAGCATGAGAATGTGGCAAAACATGAGGCTAGGAACCTAGTAATGATGTTCCTTAAATGAAAAGGTAAGGAATTTATATTTCATTCCATACGTTACTGGGCAACTATTGCAGAATTTTAAGGAAAACAGCATGGCTTTTTTCGTCCTTCAAGGACAGCTCTAGCTACTGTGTGGAAAATACACTGAGAGAAGGGGCTGGAATCAGTGACACTAGTTTCTAGGTTATTGCATTAATCCAGGTGAGAGAAGATGGTAATCTGATATAAAGTGATGGTGGTGGTGAAATGAATGAACTTAAAATATTTCTAGAAAGTAAACTAACAAGGACATGGAGATTGACTAGATGTAGCTGAGGAGAAACATCGATCTAAAATAGAGTGTTGGATGACATGTTCCTAGCACATGGTAGTAGTACCACTAAGGTGAGAAACACAACATTTGGGAAGGTAGGTTTAGTTTATGGCAGTGGCTCTCAAGAGGGGGCACTGGGTTCCCCAGGGGACATCTGGTACTGTCTGTAGACATTTTTGTTTGTCACAACTAATGGCACCTAGTGGGTAGAAAGCAGGGATACTGCTAAACAATGGACATAACAGCCCCCCACCAAAAAAGTAATCCAATTAAAAATGTTACTAGTTGCCGGGCATGGTGGTGCACACCTGTAATCCCAGCACTTGGGAGGCTGAGGCAGGAGGATCTCGAGTTCAAAGCCAGCCTCAGCAACTTAGCAAGGACCTAAGCAACTCAGTGAGATCCTGTCTCTAAATAAAATACAAAATAGGGCTGGGGATGTGGCTCAGTGGTGGAGTGCCCCTGGGTTCAATCCCCAGTACCAAAAAAAAAAGTTCCTAGTGCAGAGGTTGAGAAACCCTGATCTAAGGCAAAATTTATTGCAATTCTGCATGACAGTCAAGCAAGTACATTCAGTAGCCTTTTGGAAATACATATTCCAAAACTCAAGAGGACACTAGAAGGCAAATACAAGTTTTTAGAAGTTCTCAATTTATAAGTGGTCATTTATGTTATCAATTATGTTTGGGTGCAATCTCCCATGAACATATCCAGAAAGAAAAGGACCAAAGACAGATTCCTGGGTGATCCCAACATTTATAGTGAAAAGGGGGATGAGAAAAATATCCCTTGAGAAAGACTAGAAAGTGATGAAATAAGAAAACCATCAGAGAATGGTATCAAAGAAACCAAATGAAAGCAGGGTTTCAGGAGGAAAATAAGAATATGAAGTGGTATCAAAGGAAGAGAAATTTTTGAGTAAGAACTGCAAAGTTTCCATTGGATTTGGCAAAATGGAGGTCACTGATGAGTTTGGCAAGATCAATTTCTACTGGGAACAAAAGCAAGAAACATCAAATTTCCTTAAAGATGGGAGATATTTATGTCTGGGGTTATAGCTCAGTGGTAGAGTGCTTCTCTAGCATGTGTGAAGCACTGGGTTCAATTCTCAACACCACATATAAATAAATGAATAAAATAAAGGTCTATCAACATCTAAAAATATATTTTTAAAAAGATGGGAGATATTTAATACTCTCATGAACCAAAAGAGGTCAAAGGAAAGGTTCAGGAAAAAAAAAGAGAAAGAGCATATTAATGAAGGAGGAAGGATCCTAGGAAGTAGGAGATAAGTCCAAAGAGGGGGAAGGAGAAGCTTTGGCCAGGAGAAGTACTAATCACCTCTTTCACGGTGACAGGAGAGGAGGAGGGGTAAGATTTCAGTGAAATTTGTAGATAGGAGAAGCAATTAAGGGAGTTCTCATCTAATAGCTTTAAATAGCTTTAATGTTCCAGTGAAGAACCAGGCAATGTCATCTGCCAAAAGAAAGGGCAAAGGTGATGTGGTAGGAAATTTAAGGAAAAAGTTGAGAGTCACTGAGAAGAATGGAAGAAGCTGATGAGGGCCATGCAGGAAAATTTCTGAAGCATGATTCTACAAAGTAGCCGGGTCCTAGCAGGTCAATTCTGGAGGTCTGGAGGTCAAGATGTGTCTTATCAGAAGGCAACATCCAACTGTCAGAAACCCGAATTTTTAGAAGGGTGGGTACTGGTCAGAATTAATAGAGCATTAGATAGTCAATTGGGAGTCTTGTTCAGCCCTCTCTAATAAGCCTGCGGCCTTTGGAGTTCCATGAAAACAGGCACCATGTCTATTGACATGCTGAGTCACCACTATAGCCCCAGCATCTAGCACAGTTCCTGACACATAGTGGGCACTCAATAAATAGTGATTCCATGAAACAAGATATAACAATATCCCAGAGGTCTGGCTGAGGCTGGGGCTCAGTGGTGGAACACTTGCCTTGCACATGAGGTACTGGGTTTAAGCCTTAGTACTACATAAAATAAATAAAGGTATTGTGTCCATCTGCAACTAAAATAAAAAATATATTAAAAAATCCCAAGGGTTGGGGATATAGCTCAGTTGGTAGAGTGCCTGCCTCGCAAGCACAAGGCCCTGGGTTCAATCCCCAGCACCAAAAAAAAAAAAAAAAAATCCTAGAGGTAGACATCATGACATAGATACCTACTACACTCCTACATCTCTCAGGATATTTGTCAAAAAAAATCCACCACCACCCCACCCCTCCCAGTATCAGGAATTGAACTCACTGAATTCCTAGTCTTTATTTTTTATTTTGTGACAGGGCCTCACCAAGTTGCTGAGGCTGACTTTGAACATCTGTTCCTCCTGCCTCAGGCTCCCACATAGCTGGGATTACACGCCTCTACCACCACGTTTAACTTATTTCTCTATTTTGTTCTGCTGAAAACAGTACCCTTCAAAATGTTTCAGACAGCAAGCACAAGGCCCTGGGTTCAATCCCCAGCACCTAAAAAAAAAAAATGTTTCAGACACCTGATGCTTGCTCTAGTGCCCTCATCAGTATCTCTTTAATACTTTGCTGCTATTAAAGTCCTTGGATGCCTGACATTTCCAATAATGAACACAGTTCTGTCTCCTGTCTACCCTCCCTGAAATGAAACACTGGCAATGTTCTCTCCAATTTAAGGTTTGCTTTTAGTACAGAGCCCCTCCTCCCCTCCAGCACTAGAGGCAGCTATAATATTAAAATGTCAGGGACATTGCTGTTATAGACTGCAATGCCCCAGGTCATCGTCAACCAGCCCTTGTTACTTTTTACCTGAGCCACTTGATTGTGTTTCTCAGGGATGTTTTTCAGATGGCTAGACTGTACACAGACTACGTTCCCACCTATGGAAAGAAAATAATTAATTTACACAGTTTTCCTCCTACAAGATGATTTAAAAGAAAGGGGCAACTCAAATTCCCTCCTTCAAAGAGGCACATGTAGATATCAAGAAGCAAAGTGCTTAATTTAAGCATGGAGCCATTTTTCAGAGAAAACTTAATTTCCTAGTTTAGCCATTAAGTAGCTAATTCTTTATTTTTTAGCATTGTAAAGCATGGTTTATTATTATTTTAACTTTTTTCAGAGGAAAATACTGAGGCTAGAGAATTTATATAATGTGATCAAGACAAATCACTTAAAAAGTGGAGATGTCTGAATTCGAGCACAGGTGTATTTGATCCCAAAAGTTTTATTTCTCAAGCAGCCAATTCTTAATAGAACTAGTCCTTATATCACAAATGCACCATATGACAACATCTGCTTTCTGTTCAGATTTTAAGATGGAAATAAAATGTAACGGGTTTTAGTTTGTAATTACTGAACAGAACACTGATGTCATACACACATTTAATTCAACACATGGGGTTGGGGGGAGCCAAATGCTTGCCCTAAAGAACTGTAGTTTAAGGCATACAAGCATTAAATAGTGTGACTAATATAGAAGTGATATTTCAAGTGAGTTTATTGAAAATGGGCAAACAGAAAGCTCAGGAATGAAATCTGGGAATGGATACTACAATTAAGCATAATGCCACTGTGACTTCCCTCACCAGTACTCACTTCTCCCTTCCAATTCTTTCAAGGCAGATTTACTATAGAAAGCTTTAGTTTTTAGGGATTTGAGGATGTAAGAAAAGAAAAGGAGACTCTCTAATGAGTCTCCTGGTATGGAAAGTAGCATAAACAATGACAAGAACAAAATGATGAGACAGCAGCAGCAATAGTAATATTTGCTAAGTATTTACTAGGCATCAAGCAAACAGCTTTTTTTTGTGAATACCTTTTAGAAGAAGAAAGGGCAGGGCTGGGGATATAGCTCAGTTGGTAGAGTGCCTGCCTTGCAAGCACAAGGCCCTGGGTTCAATCCCCAGCACCGCCCCCCCAAAAAAAAAGAAGAAGAAGAAGAAGAAGAAAGAGCAAGGTTTATGATTTCTACCACTATGCTACAATAACTACCCATCAGAAAGTATCCCAAATCAACCCTGTGATCATGTTCTGCATTAGACTTCCATTTCAACCTTCTTTATGTCACTATATTTCCTACTCCTACTGATTCTGTTCTCTATGAACTTCCTTGGTTTTTATTTCTACTAGTCACAACCTTCAACTGACCTCTCCAAGTTCCCACGTAGTACCCCACAGTCTTTGGATTGCCATCTGGGCCTCGGTTCACAGAGAAGGTAGACTTATTTCGGTAAGCATTGATAACAGGCTAGAGAGGGCAGAAAGACATGAGGACAAGAGGTCAAACAAACTCGAGGAGGACAACAAAGGGAATACAGAAATGTTCTGTGGTGCCGGGCGTGGTGGTGCACGCCTGTAATCCAAGCAACTTGGGAGGCTGAGTCAGGGGGATCTCGAGTTCAAAGCCAACCTCAGCAACTTAGCGAGGCCCTAAGCAACTCAGTGAGACCCTGTCTCTAAATAAAATACAAAATAGGGCTGGGGATGTGGCTCAGTGGCCAAGTGTCCCTGAGTTCAATCCCTGGTTCCAAAAAAAGAAAAAAGAAAAAGAAAAAAAGAAAAAAAGAAATGTTCTGTGGATGAAGACAAATGATGCTCGCTTGGAAGGTACAGGATATGTGGAAGTCTATAGCTAAGATGATCAAGACACTCAATAAAAGGAGTTGTAATCTTGCCATAAAGCAGAAGGCAACAAACTTGTTCTGTCAAGAGGTAGAGTAAACATTTTAGACTTTGCAGATTGTATGGTTCCTGTCACAACTGCTCAACTCTGACTTAGTTGCATAAAAGCAGCCACAGGAAATACATAAACAGGTGAACTTGGCTGTGTTCCTACAAATCTTTATTTACAAAATCAGGCAGAGAATAGATTTGACCTGAGTGCCACAGTTTGCCAACTCCTGTCATTAATGGAATTATGCCTTTCTGAGCTCTCTTTGGGAAGTTTTCTGAAGGCTGGAATCTCTCTAAGGAGGTAGTAGTAGAGTGGGGGCTCTATATCAGAAAGACCTAAGTGAGAATCACAGCTCTGGCACTTTCTTTATTTTATTTTTTTTGGAACCAGGGATTGAACTCAGGGACACTCAGCCCCTGAGCCACATTCCCAGCCCTATTTTGTATTTTATTTAGAGACAGGGTCTCACTGAGTTGCTTAGGGTCTCACTGAGTTGCTTAGGGCCTCGCTAAGTTGCTGAGGCTGGCTTTGAACTCGCGATCCTCCTGGCTCAGCCTCCCAAGTCACTTGGATTACAGGCGTGCACCACCACGCCCAGCCTCAGCTCTGGCACTTTCTACATAGTGCCCTTGGAAAATTACTTCATTTCTCTGAGCCTTAATATCTTCTATAAGATGACAGTACTTACCCCTTAGGGTTATTGTAAAAGGTAAAATGAGACAATGATTCATAATAATCAACTGGAATAGGGCCTGGTTCCCAGAAAGTGCCCAGTACATATTAACTTAAATAACTGGCCATTAACAGGACTTTGTAGGTAAGGAATAGTGGGGTGGAAGCTTACAGAGGGTATAACAGGATGGAGAAGACAACAGAGCCCTTCAGAATTGGGTGCAGTGATTATGCCATTGAGTCTATTGAGCATTTGTAAGGAAGACTCTAGCCTTTGTAAAATTTTCTTCTGAGCTTCAAATTTCACCTGCAAAAGAATATAAGCAATGAAACAAACCTTTTTGTAGTTTCGCCTCAAAAAAATGAAAAACAAGGGTTGGGTTGTGGCTCAGTGGTAGAGTGCTTGCCTGGCATGTGTCAGGCACTGAGCTCAATTCTCAGCACCACATATAATTAATAAAAGGTCCATCAACAACTAACTATATGTATGTATGTATGTTTGTGTATACACACACAAACAATTTAGAAAATGAAAAACAGGAAACAAGGGTATTCCACAGATTTATGGGTCATAGTCTCTACAGATAGAGAACCCAGAAAGATGGAATAGCAAGAGATCTAATAAGATATTGGAGAAAGGTCAAGAGTGAGTTCTGTGTAAGCTCATCCTTCTATTTGACCTTTCAGACTGAACATTCAAGGTACATGTCAGTACTGTCCAGTAGAACTTTCTAAAATGGAAATGGTCTATATCCATACTATGTTCTATATATACAGTAGCCATTAGCCACTGAGCATTTGAAATGTGGCTGGTGGTTGGGCACGGTGGCACATGCTGTAATCCCAGCAGTTTGGGAGGCTGAGGCAGAAGGATCACAAGTTCAAAGCCAGCCTCAGCAACTTAGTAAGGCCCCAAGCAACTCAGTGATACCCATCTCTAAATTATAAAAAAGGGCTATAGCTGTGGCTCAGTGGATAAGCACCCCTTGGTTTAATCCCTGGCGCGCACGCGCACACACACACACAAAAGTGGCTGGTAGAGCTAACATGAATTTTTAGTCTTATTTTGATTAACTTAGAAAGTCAGCTCTTTTATAATGTGACACTGTTTCTAAATCATGCTATGAAATGTCATAAAAAAAATCCCAGGGCTCATGGCAGAAATGGGGTTAGGCACACAACCTTCCAAAACTTTATCAGAGAAACACCCCTAGAAAAATAGGAGGTTAAGTAGAGCACAGTGGTGCACACCTGTAATCCCAGTGGCTGGGGTAGGCTGAGGCAGGAGGGTCACAAGTTCAAAGCCATCCTCAGCAACAGAGAGGCACTAAGCCACCCAGTGAGACCCTGTCTCTAAATAAAAAATACAAAACAGGCCTGGGAATGTGGCTCAGGGTTGATTGCTCCCCTCCCCAGTTCAATCCCCAGTACCAAAAAAAGAAAAATAGGAGACTTAAAAAAAGTGTCATTATTTATCATACATCAAATGGTTAAGAAATATAAATACTATGATAAGAATATACTTTACTGGAGCTGGGGCTGTAGCTCAGTGGCAGAGCACTTGCCTGGCTTGTGTGAGGCAGTGGGTTCGATTGTCAGCACCGCATAAAAAAATAAACAAAATAAAGACATGTTGCCCATCTACAACTTAAAAAAAAATACATTTTACCCAAAGACCTGAGGTTTGAGGCCATAGCACAGAATTATTGTGAAGTGGTAAAAGAGAGTCAAATGGAACATTCTAACACCAAAGGTGAACAGGTATGGCTCATAACATACCCAAGCAACTAAGGTAGCCAGTAGGTATTTCAGGTGTGCATGTATACATTTTATGTGTTCTTACACAGCCTGGTTCACCTGGGTGCAGTTTTCTTCTTTCACCTAGCATTTCTCATAGACACAATCACTCCTAAGCAAACATGAAATTTGTATTATGTTCAAACTGCTCCCTAATATGTCAATCCCTTGGACCAAATTTCTGTTTTCAAAGCAAGCATTACAGCAGAATTGACTGTATTTAAATTTAAACAGCCACATGTGGCTAGTAGCTACCTTATCGAAAAGTGCAATTATATATGAAACAGCAAAAGCACTGTTCCTCACACACACACAGCTATAAGAATCACAAAAACAAGCAAAGAAGAAATTAGCATTTATATCTCTAAGTCCAGAGCTTAGATCATAAAACTGGCCTAAAGTTCAAATTTCAGAGTTATTAGCATAGTGATTTTTAAGGACCCTTTGGGACAACTGGTAGACCTGTCCAATCAGGCTTCCCATGAATCTAATGCCATTCTGTTGCTGAGGAGAGGTGAAGATTTAAACTGGGCACCTACCTTGAGTTGTTCTTCATAGCTCAGCCTCCAGAGTGGTGTCACAACATCAGCCAGCCTTGAACAAAATAATCCATTCACTTTGTTAATTTCTAAATATGCACTGAGCACCTACTATGCCTAAGTACTTCCTGCCACCACTTTCTCTGGTGTTTTATTATTCATTCAGAAGACCCAACTCTCATGCCCCAAGGGAAATGGAATCTGGGAGAAAAGCCCATTTTGGTGCTTCCTACTTAACAAAGAACAGATGGGCAAACCTAATATACAAAAAATCCAGATTTATCAGGTGGTAATTAATCATATTACAAAAAGCTTCACTATTGGGTTCCTTTAAATAGCTCACCTCCCTAATGCTTTTAAAATGTAATTTGATTTAGAAAATACCTTTGTTGCATAAAATGAGGTATATCTGTGTTTGTATGACTGCAATGGGACTATTCATTTCTACTATATCATTCTGGGTCCCTGGTTTTCAACATACTCGCCACGGACCTTTTCAGAGTCAAGGACCTAGTTCAATATCTCCTTTTTGACAACTCTCAAAGACATGAACGTTTTCTGCGACCTCAAACATTTCAGTCAATATCCTTTGGATGTCCTCATGAATTATGATGCCACATTAGTTATATTAGGAATACAGAATTTCAGTAGACCCACAGAATCAGACTTTAACTAGAGAAAGTATATTGGACTGGGTCTTACCTTTCCTGCCAGGAACCATCACGTGGTCCAAGATGAGTTGGTTTCTTATGACTTTTTTGCCCCCTTGGACACTTCTTAGATATCACATGGCTGAAATTTCCCTTATATGCTGTGCCCCAAAAGGGCTGTGACCAATCTGATGGCTTTCTGGCACACCAGGGAAGCAGTCCTGTTTTGGAGAAGAGACCCACTCTGGAGAGGAAGCGTCTCAGACTATACATTAGGACTCTTCTCTTAATGCCTGTCAACCAAAGACACACACTGCAATTCACCTGCACAAAAGGCAGACATACAGAAGCTGGGAAACAGGCACACAAACCCCTCTGAGGACGTAGCTGAGTGGTAGATCACTTACCTAGCATACATGAGGCCCTGGGTTCAATCCTCAGTACTGCAAAAAATATATAAATAAATTACAACATGTAAGTCTCCCTCCATTCATTCATTTATAAACCCTTATGGAACTCCCCAGTACCCAGTAGTCAGTATTGGCACATAGTAAACATTCAGTAAAGTAAGCCTCTTGAACACAACTGATTTAGCACATACAAGGCATGGTCTTAAGCTCCCAAATAAAGAGATGAGGAAAATGTAGTCTTTGTCCTGCAGGGAAGAGTTCAACCATCTCAATTCATTTCTATGATCTCTCCTTTTCTCTATTCTGCCCTCTCAACCAATATTAAGTACTTACTATGTGCAAGGCACCATGTAAAATACTGGAGGAGTTAGAAAGGTTACAATCTAACTGAGGAGATGAGATGCCAACACAGGAGCTGGGTGCAGTGGCACACACCTGTATGTGTGCCAGCTCAGGAGGTTGAGGCAGGAGGATTGCGAATTCAAAGCCAACCTCAGCAACTTAGCAAGGCCCTAAGCAACTTAGCAAGACCCTGTCTCAAAATAAAAATATTAAAAACAGGGCTGGGGATGTGGCTCAGTGGTTAAGCACCCTTGGGTTCAATCCCTAGTATAAAAAAAATTTAAAACCAACATAGGAAAGACATTAGAAAACGCAAAATGCTTGGTTCCTGGTGAGTTCTCAGGAAAGGCTACACAGAACAGGAACGAAGGCAATACAGGTCTTGAATGATGCCAGAGAAGTAAATTAGATGTTTGCAGGACAGTAGGTAAATTGGTCTGACTGAAAAGGTAATTCATTTTAGGAAAGAAGCACTGAGGCTGAAAAGTTAAGTCAAAGTGAAATTTGAAAGAACCTTAGTGCCTGCAAAAAATACAAACTATTGTGAAGGCAATGGCAGGCTGATGGAGGCTTTATGTAGAGAAATAAAGATGAAATAAGGAGGCCAATAAAAAGCAAGTTTATGTTGGGTTTGAAGTGATAGGAAAATATCCAAATGGAAATATCTAGCAAAGTAAGCAGAAAAGGAATACAAGCCAGGAGAGAAGTCAGAAGCAGGGATTGGATCAAATGTTTGTAAGTACACTCTGTAAAGATAAAATGAAAGTTTTGAGTAAAGAACAAAAGGCCAATGATGAAACCTGGGGGAAAATAATATTCAGAGAGCAAAAAGAGATGTTGGTGTCTCAGAAGGAGAACCAGAAACATGTAGAATCATGGAGGATATGGGAGGTACCTTTGATGCAGGACTGACACATCCTGTTAAGGGGGGATGTAAAAAAGAAGGGAATGGTAGCTATGGAAAATGGCAGGCAATAGGGACATATGAAGGCTTTTAGACATCTGGAGTACAGACCTGGCCTGGGCTATTTGACTACAATACTTACTAGATAGGTGGCTTTTAGCAAGGTAAGCATTCCCTCTGACCTTCCCTTTTTTCACCTGTAAAACAGAGATAATAACAATACCTATCTCATATTGTAGCTGTTAAAGAAAGATAATAAAAAGTACTTTTGGAGGTGTAACTCAGCGGTACAGTGCTTGCCCAGCATCAGTGAGGCCCTGGATTCCATCCCTAGCACTTCAAAAATAAAGTGAAAAATAAAGCAGAAGATCAAATAGAGATGATGTCTGTAAAGCTCTGAGTACAGTGCCCAGTACCTGGGCAAAAGCTCTTAAATATTAATAACTATCACAATGCCTTTAAAGACGGCAAGGAACTGAGTGCGAGAGACAATAGTGAGGACACAGGGGAGCAGGGGAAAGAACAGTGTGAGTTAACTGAGACAAAAAAGATGGAAGAGTTAAATAAGGTGACTGAGGACACAAGTGGAATGCTCCTATGTAAAGAGGAAGGAATCTCTCTTCCTCCAAAATAGGATTCTGGCCAGGCTTGGTAGCGCACATCTGTAATCCGAGCAATGAGGGAGACTGAGGCAGGAGGATGGTGAGTTCAAAGCCAACCTCAGCAACTTAGCCAGACCCATCTCTAAATAAAAAGGGCTTGGGATGTTCCTCAGTGGTTAAGTGTCCCTGGGTTCAATCATTGCTACAAAAAAAAAAAAAAAGGCTGCCCCTTTGCTTATTTACTTCAGGGTGTCTATCCTTGCTGTGTGAACACTTGTCTTTAGAATTAAGAACATGTGAATGGGATTTGGCCTGACAACCTACTGATCTGCTAAAAAGTTACCTTTTAGCCACTGCCCTATACCTTGGATGCTGTCCCAATGTTAAGTTAGCTTAAGTTAGTATCATGGGTGTTTGCAGTGCTGGAGATCAAAGCCAAACCCCAAGCATGCTAGGCAAGTGTTCTACCACAAACCCAGCCCTTTTTATTTTTTGAGATATTGTCTCACCTAGTTGCTGAGGCTGGTCTTGAACTTGTGATCCTCCTGCCTCAGTCTCTAGAGCTGCTGGGATTACAAGCATACACCACTGCACCTGGCTCCTAGCCCAATGTATCTTTTTTTAAAATTTTTTAATTTATTTTGATTCATCATACACAAATGGAGTACAGTTGTTTCTCTGGTTGTACATGAAGTAGAGTCACACTATTTGCATAATCATACATGTACATAAGGTAATGATGCTTGTCTCACTCTGTTTAGCCTAATGTATTTTAAAGTCCAATGTATGCAATGGATTTATTTACAAAGACTTCTCCATGGAGATCTCTACTAATGCTATAGTTTGCCATGATGGATAAGTAACTTAGAGAATGCTGACATGGGTGTTATATTTACCCCATACACCATTCTGTATGATTACAAAGTACTAAAGAAAGTAACTGTCTCAGCATGTAATTATTTGGGGGTTATTTCTAATTTCCAACAGAATATATTTAAGCCGGTCCATACTTCAGGTGTTAACAACAGCATTCTCCATTCAACTCCCTGGAAAGAGGCAGTAAGATGTCACAGTAAAGAACGTAGGCTTCAAGAGCTGGGGTTATATAGTTCAGTGGTAGGGCACTTGCTTAGCTTGGGCAATGCCCTGGGTTTGATTCCCAGAATGGCCAAAAGGAAAAAAAATAAAAAAGAATATACCTTTGGGGCCATCTTCTAATCCTAGCCCTACTCACCAGTTGCATGGCTTTGGGCAAATTACTTAAACATTATGCATCTCAGTGTCACCATCTATAAAAACAGAAATGGCAGCACCTACCTTTGAAGATTGTGGTGAGAATTAAAGGAGTATATGTATATGAAGTGTTCAGCAGGTGTTCAACATGTGTCACTGCCTTTCCTTAGGCTATGATTTGAAGCATTTCACTTGGCTTCTTCATGATTCAGTATCTCCAACCTACAAAACTGGTAAGGCAAGTGTTGTGAGGATATATTGTGGAAGAAATTTAAAAAACAACACACACACTTTCCTGACTCTGTATGAGTGCCTGTTGAAGTGTGATGAGATCACAGCCCACCCAGGACCACCTGTTAAAAGTGTGTGACCTGGGACTGGGTTTGTAGCTCAGTGGTACAGTGCTTGCCTACCCATGGGAGGCACTGGGTTCAATTCTCAGCATCACATAAAAATAAAGGTATTATGTCCATCTACAACTAAAAAAATATTTTTAAATATGTGATCTTTATGAGGATCATTTTTTTAAGATGAGAAAAATGTATTTAACATGGAGCAAGAGTAAAACCCAGAGAGTTAACAAGTGAAGAGGCAGGGAACAAATAAATGGCCTGGTGGAAGTTATGAAGCCAGAATTGAGGACAGGCAGTTAGTGTAGAATAAGAAATCTGATCTAAATTGGAGAATGAAGGTCATCTGAGTATGGGAAGTTGGAGACACTGGGAGATTGGAATGTCAGTGTTTCCAGAGCCCTTTAGATCACCAAGGTTGCCTGCCTAACTGCCCCTCTCAAAAAGTTGCAGGCAGGGAGTTGCTAATTAATGCCCCCTAGGCCCCTACCTGCCTGAATCCTCCCTGTGGCCCTTGCTCCTGCCATCTGCTTCTCACCTTTTTGCTATGTCACCAGCATCTCCTGAGCCTAGTCAAGTAGGCAGGAGAACAGAACAAAGGAGACTCTAATCTATAAAAGATGTAGGGTGCACTCACTTCTTGGGATTCTAGAACTTCAGCCATGGCCCTCTTCTCCCTCCCGGGAGAAGTCTATGTTACTACTTTTAAATAAAATCTGCTTAATATATGCTTGCCTTGGTGTGCTTCTCTGGTGTCACACTTCAACACCTGAGGAAGCAGAACTGTCACCAGTAAACAGTGATATCAGTGAGGTTAGTGGCCTTGAAGCCTTGACTACCCTGTCCCTCCAGCTGGCAGGGAAGTAGGAAGGATGAAGGAAGTTATATAGGACCATTTGGGGGTTGGTAGAGGAGGGACAGATGAAATAGGAATTTGAAGACAGCTATCCTTACACCACAGTATTCAGATGTTTTGGGGAGCATGTGAGTCCTCTCACTAGTAACTGCCACCATGATTGTGATTGTCCTGTACCCCAGCACAGGAGGGTCCTTGTCCATCTAGGTCTTCTCCTCCAAGCAAGGGCTAAAATTGGACTTTACCCAAGGACTCAGACAGCTGGGGTAGGAGGATTACAAGTTCAAAGCCAGCCTTAGAAACTAAGTGAGGCTCTAAGCAACTTAATGAGACCCTATCTCAAAATAAAAAATAAAACTGAATAAAAAATAAAAGTAAAATGGGCTGGGGATATGGCTCAGTGGTAAAGCTACTCTGGGTTCAATCCCTGGTACCAAAAAAAAGACTATTTCAGTGCCAACCAGCCATCTCTCTGAAAGACCCTCTGTCCCCCTGTCCAAGGAAGATCACGCGAAGACACTGGCTGCAAGAGCAAGAGGCTGTTTATTGGTACACAGGCGCCTGCGGGTGCTCAGCAAAACCTCAGCCGGAGCTTCGGTGAACTGGCACACCGGGCTTTGGGGTACAGGTTTTTTATAGGGTAAAGGGGCAGGTTTCGCGCGCGCGGTAAGCAACAGATTTCTTATTGGCTATTTTGAATCCAGCACATAGGTCACCTAAAGGGTAAGGTTGTTTTTCGTACTATGTTCCCGGAAATTTTTGCTATCTTCATGGTTCCTGCTTATCAGTTCCTGTCTTCAGATGATGATCTGTTCTTTCCCAACCGCCCTGTTCTTTCTCAACCTGTTTATCAGTTTAACGACCTCCGGGCAGGTCGTGCAACCTTCCCAGGGGGGTTGGGTAGAGTGACCTAGGTCATGGGTTTAAGACATGAAGCTGGGGCCTTTCATTCCCCCCTTTTCTTTATCATGGATAGAATCCTATATCCATTTGTCCATCCTGCCTTGGTTATGGAGAGTATTCATCAGTTTGCTTAATCATTTGGTACTCTTGAGTAAGGACCATAGTCTGGATTGTGGAAAGTCGGTCCTTCATAAACTGTACTAGTCTGTTCAAGATGCAGGGCCCAAAGGTGAAAATTAGTATTAAAATTATCAGAGGGCCAGCTATAGTAGTTATCAAGGTAGTCAACCAGGGGGACTTACTAAACCATTGTTCAAACCATCCTTGTTGTGCCTCAAATTCTTTCTGCCGTTTGGCTAATCTTTCTGTTACCTTTTACATGGTTTCTCTAACTACTCCAGTGTGGTCAGCATAGAAACAGCATTGTTCCTTTAGGGCCACACAGAGACCACCTTCCTGTAGGAACAGCAGGTCTAATCCCCTTCGATTCTGCAACACAACTTCAGAAAGGGAAGTAAGAGATTTTTCTAGGGCTGTATTAGATTTTGCCATAGCAGCTAGGTCCTCATTCATGGCGGCCTGTAGATATAAGTATTGATTTCCCTGTACTATTGCAGCTGTCCCTGTACCGATTCCTGCAGCAATTCCCCTACTCCTAGTAACAGAGCTATGGTCAGGCTAATGGGTTCCCGGGGGTACCTCTTTTGGCCTTCTAGGTGACCCAGAACATACTCTGATGGTAGGTAGGATATCCTAGGCCATAGCTGGACTAATACACAGAAATCGGTTGTGACATTTAGAATGGCAGTAGACACACAAGGGGTCAGTCCTGTGTTACATGCCCAGTAGGTCCCCTTAGGTCCCCAGATATATTGGTGGCCGTCCTGAGTTGGGAGGGTCTGATTACAAAGGGAGTGATGTGACCTAGGTACCTTGCCTATACATAGGCCTTGCCCACTGACTTCAGGGATTGTAAGTTTAGAGCTAGGTAGGGAGGAACACTTGCTATTAGGGGTACTACTATTTGTCCAACTAGCTTTGGTGGCAGTTCCCTCATAATAAGGTGGGCTAGAGGCTAGACATAACCAACAGTCTAGGGTTTTGTCTGGACTAGTGGAATTAAGGGCTTGGAAAGCTCCTTGGACTAGGTGCAACAGCCGATCCCCAGTGCCTGGAGGAGGAGATTCAACAAAGGGGCTTCTAGGAAAGACGCTATCTGTTGGTGTGGACGCAGGGCTAGTAGGTGGGGGTACAGCCTTGGAGGGTTTTTTTCTGTTCGGGGACTGAGGGTACCCTCTGGTCTCCAAGAACCAAATTGGGGCCTACGGCTACTGCATTAGCCTCCTTTCGTAACCTGATGGTGAACCAGAGGCCGAAGTCATACCCAGGAGCATAATACCGGAGACCCCAAGTTCGTCCTGTTAGCCAGTCAGGTAGGTTATTCTTATTTTTCCCTTGATTTGTGAAGGAAATGTTTAGTGGATTACAAAGGGGATTAGAGCCACAAGTTGTTTGGGGTAGCTTAGAGGTGTAACAGTTATCTTTTTCTGCACGGGTAAAATTACGGCGTACCGTGATCCAATCCCAACTGGAAGAGGGGTTCCAATAGGCTCCCCCTGTGGTCTCGCATCCCCAGGCTGCACAGTACAGAGATTCAGGCCCTCCACATTTTCTTATCTGTTGGCGGTTTCGGCCATCCTTGGGACACACATAAAAGTCTGTGTTCTGGAGAAAACATCGCCGCTGTGGGTCCCGGCACCCCCTATAATCCCCTAAATAATTTCGGGGGTAATCTCCTGTTCCGGGACCCTGCAGGGGGATTTCATTGGGATTATTTACCTCAGGCAAATCCCAGGTGTCCAGCCCAATGGCCAGTTGACATACATCTGGGTGTAAAGTGGGCCACCATGCCCCTGGGGGGTGGCTTTCCTTTATGGACCAGACCCTTTGCCCAGTGGGGTTTAATACTTCCCAGGTTAGTAGTTGGGGAACATGGGGACTACTATAGGACATTATGGGAAACAAGGCTAAGATAATTAACAGCGTGAAAGTCTTATCTTTAGTGGGTTTTGGGTGCGTTGTAACCGCCATGTTGATTCCTGGGGTGCAGGGGTGGAGTCTTGTGGATGTGCAGCTTTCGCGTGGGATGCGTGGATCCAAGCTGCAATGCTGTCGACCTTGATGGCAGTAGGGGTGGTCAGCAAGACGGTGTAAGGTCCTTTCCAGTGAGGTTCAAGGTTTTTGTTCTGATGCCTGCGGACCCAGACGGTGTCCCCTATCTTGAAGGAGTGTGGCACTGTTGATTTCTCCAGTTGTTCCTTGTAGGCTGCCGCTAGGGGCTTCCAGACTTCATTTTGGACTAACTGTAATGCGCGTAAGTGGGTCTGCAGGGTAGGGGTAAATAGAGCAGAAATCTCAGTTTCATAGAAATTTATAGCAGGTGGTGGTGCGCCATACAGGATTTCAAAGGGGGTTAATCCCTGAGGACCAGGTGTGTTCCTGGCCCTGTACAAAGCTAATGGCAGGAGTTGTACCCAGTCTCTAGTGCCAGTTTCAAGCGTTAATTTAGTTAAAGTCTCCTTAATGGTTCTATTCATTCTTTCGACCTGTCCTGAACTTTGGGGTCGATAAGCACAATGTAATTTCCAATTAATCCCCAATGTACTGGCCACTAATTGACTTACCTGAGAGGTGAAGGCAGGCCCGTTGTCTGATCCAATGGTCCCTGGGATACCATACCTCGGAAAAATTTCTTCCTACAGCTTCTTTGCCACAACTTTGGCCGTTTCATGTCGGGTAGGGTACGCTTCTACCCATCCAGAGAAGGTATCAACAAAAACCAAGAGGTATTTGTATCCATACATACCAGGCTTGATCTCCGTAAAGTCCACTTCCCAATTGGTCCCAAGTTTATGTCCTTTGGCCTGTACCCCGGCTCCTGTGTTGATCTTGCCTGCATTCACCTGGGCACAGGCTTGGCAATTTTCTACTGCTTGCTTAATAAGAGAGTCTCTATGGGGCAAGTATAGATTTCCTTCCCCTCGATCCAAGAGGTTTTTCATTTTCTTTGTCCCTAAGTGTGTGAGCCTGTGCAGGGACTTAATCAATTCCTTGGCATTCCTGAGTGGCATTATTGTCTTCCCTTGGTATTCCCAGGTGTTCTCTGCTGAGTTATAGTTAGCCCCTAGGTTTTGTACAATGTCTAGGTCCTTGTCCTCGTACACCCATTGTTCATCAGGGTCAATGGAAGTCTTTGTGGCCTTTTGGGGCAATAGAGTAGTCACCAGGAGTTGGGGGCCTAAAGCTGCGTTCCTAGCAGTTTCGTCTGCCAGTCTGTTTCCTTTTGCCTCTAGATGGTCTCCCTTTTGGTGACCAGGGCAATGTATTATACTTAGTCTCTTTGGCAGAAAGAGGGCCTTTAATAAGGCTAAGATTTCAGTCTTATTCTTGATCTCTCTTCCCTCTGAGGTTAATAACCCTCGCCGCTGATATATTTCTCCATGGATATGGGCGGTAGCAAAGGCATACCGACTGTCCGTGTATACATTGAGTTTCTTCCCCTCAGCCAGTTTTAAGGCTTGCGTTAGAGCTATCAGCTCTGCTCGCTGGGCTGATGTTCCTCCTGGTAACGCGCTCGCCCAGATTACCTCTGATTCAGTGGTGACGGCTGCTCCTGCTCGTCGTTCCCCATCTAGCAAATAGCTACTCCCATCAGTGAACCAGACCAACTCCGCGTCCGTCATGGGTTGGTCTGACAGATCTGGTCGAGTTCCTTGGGTCTCTGCAAGAATCTGTTGGCAATTGTGGGGGACAGGTCCCCCGGGGAGGGGCAGGAGCGTGGCTGGGTTTAGAGTTACTAAAGGACCGAACCGGATTCGGTCCGTGTCCAGCAATAAAGATTGGTAGTGGGTAAGCCAGGCATTGGAGATCCAGCGGTCAGGAGGTTGCCGGATTACTGCTTCGATGGCATGTGGAGTTAACAAGGTTAGTGGTTGTCCCAGAGTCAGTTTAGTAGCATCCTTAATCAAGATTGCTACTGCCGCTATCATCCGGAGGCAGGGAGGCCATCCTGATGCCACAGGGTCCAACTTCTTTGACAAGTAGGCGATTGGGCGTCTCCATGGTCCCAATTTCTGGGTTAGGACTCCCTTTGCATATCCCTGCTTTTCGTCAACAAAGAGGTCAAAAGGCTTGGTGACGTCCGGTAAACCCAGGGCAGGGGCAGATAGGAGGGCCTGTTTGATGTGGTCAAATGCCCTCTGATGTTCATTTGTCCAGGCGAAATGGCTGTTCTGCTTTGTCAATAGGTACAGAGGGGCTGCTATCTCTGCAAACCCAGGAATCCATAGTCTACAAAAACCTGCTGTCCCCAGGAATTCCCGTAGTTGTTTGGGATTCTGGGGAGTGGGAATACTCGAGATAGTCTCTTTCCGGGCTGCGGTGAGCCATCTCTGACCATTATGAAGCTCATACCCGAGGTAAGTAACTTTCGTCTGACAGATTTGTGCCTTCTTTGCAGAGGCCCGGTACCCCAATTGCCCTAGAGCCTGCAGTAATGCTTTGGTCCCTTCAGTACATTCTTCTTTGGTAGGAGCCGCCATTAGAATGTCATCTACGTATTGGAGCATTATTAGGGAGGGGTTTCTTACCCGGAAATCAGCTAAGTCCTGATGTAGGGCTTCATCAAAAAGTGTTGGACTGTTCTTAAATCCTTGTGGTAACCGGGTCCAGGTCAATTGTCCTGAGAGTCCTTCCTCAGGATCCTTCCATTCAAATGCAAATAGGGCCTGGCTCTGGGGACTTAACCTCAAGCAGAAGAATGCATCCTTCAAATCTAGGACAGTATACCAGGTATGGGTGGGAGGCAAGGTACTGAGGAGGTTGTAAGGGTTGGGTATCGTGGGGTGGATGTCTTCCACTCTCTTGTTTATTTCCCTTAAGTCTTGGACCGGGCGATAGTCTTGAGTCCCTGGCTTTTTGACTGGGAGTAAGCGGATGTTCCAGGGTGACCGGCAAGGTGTCAGTATGCCTTGATCTAGGAGCCGCTTGATATGCGGTTTAATGCCTAGGTAAGCTTCCCTGGACATGGGGTATTGTTTAACATTGATAGGTATTGCAGTGGTCTTGAGTGAGATCACCATGGGGGCTTGGCGTATTGCCATTCCCATTCCCCCAGTTTCAGCCCAGGCCTCTGGGTAGGAGCTGAGCCAATAGTCCATATCTTTGCCAAGTTCAGGGAGTTTGTCAAATAGTCTATATTAATCTTCCAAGTTAAAAGTCAGTATGTGGAGAGGCACCCCGTTGGACCCACTTATAGAGGCCCTTCCATTCTCAAAACAAATCTGGGCTTTTAGTTTGGTTAGTAAGTCTCTTCCTAGTAATGGGTATGGACAGTCGGGCACATGCAGGAATGAGTGGGAGACCTTACCTGAGGCAAGGTGGACTTCTCTTTTAGTGGTCCATCGATACAGTTTGCATCCGGTGGCCCCCTGGACCCATGTTGTCCTTCCACTTAGGAGTCCAGGGTCCTGCGTCAGCACTGAATGTTGGGCTCCTGTGTCCACTAGAAAGGTTACCGGTTGCTCCCCCACTTGTAGAGTTATCCAGGGCTCAGGGGGAAGCTCCTGGCCCTGACGTCCCTAATCTTCATCATCCAAAGTTAGTAGTTGAGGGGTTTTGTTGGGGTACCTCCTTGAGTTGGGGAGCCTTTTGGGATTTTTTGGACAGTCCTTTACCCAATGTCCTTTTTCCTTGCAGTAGGCGCATTGGTCGCGTTCCACTTGGGGCCTGCTTCGTCCCCTTTCTTTCCCTGGCCTAGTCTCTTGTGGCCCTGTCTGAGCTATTGCGGCCAGTACTTTACTTATTTCTTTATTATGCTTTCAATCCCTCTTATCTAATTCCTCTCGGTATCTCAAATTCCTTTCCTCCTGTACTTTCCTAATCCTCTCTTCTTTTTCTTCTGGAGTTTCCCTCTTATTGTAAATCTTTTCTGCTTCCTTTAACAAATCTGCTAGGGAGAAATCCTGCAGATTATCCAACCTTTGTAGCTTGCTTCTAATGTCAGGGGCAGATTGCCAAATGAATGCCATAGAGACATTGCCTTTCTGTTCCTCACTATCTGGGTCGAAAGGAGTAAACCTTCGATATGCCTCCTTCAATCTTTCTAGAAATGCAGTAGGGGATTCGTCCGCCCTCTGAACAGTTTGTCTTACCTGAGCCAGATTGGTGGGCCTTCGTCCAGCCCCATGGAGACCCGCTATGAGTAACTGGCGATAGAGACGTAGGTGGTTCCTACCTTCATCAGTGTTGTAATCCCAATCAGGCCGCGTCAAGGGAAAAGCCTCATTGATCAGATTGGGGAGTTGGGTGGGACGCCCATTGTCCCCAAGAACATTTTTACGGGCTTCTAATAAGACTTTTTGTCTCTCCTCGGAGGTGAGGAGAGTCTGGAGAAGCTGCTGGCAGTCATCCCAGGTCGGTTGGTGGGTCACTAGAATGGACTCAATCAAAGAGGTTAAGGCTACAGGGTCACTCGAGAAGGAAGGGTTATGGGTTTTCCAGTTATAAAGGTCGGAGGCAGAGAAAGGCCAGTATTGATATTGACCGTTGGGGCCTCCAGTCTGTCTCAAGGGGAAAGCCTTTGAGGTTTCCCCAGAAGTTGTAGGCTCCTTGCGCCCCCGGAGTCTTCCCACCATCGGAGAGGGGTCTGGGAGGGTCCCAGCAGTTGGGGGTTCCTCATCCTCCTCGGAGGAATCCGGATGAGGGTTGGGGTTGGGGAGAGGTTGAGGATGGTAAGGTGGGGGTTCCTCTGTTAGTAGGTCTATCAAGGTATTCTCCTCGGGCGGAAGGACAGTCCGAGGTTTTGACTTAGGAGGAACTGAGGGCTTGGATTTATCCAGTATAGGGTATAGTCTAGAGGTTTGGGCGGTCTGAGGAGGGACTGGAATAAGAGGAGCGGAAGGGGGAAGGGAGGGCTCGTTAGGAAGGGAAGAGAGGAGGGGTTTTGGGGTAGAGAAGGGGGTGACCCATGGTGGTGGGTCAAAAACCAGGTCTTCCCAAGTCACAATGTATGGAACTTGGTCAGGATGTCCTCTAGGGCCTGGAATGAAGATGTGGGATTTGACCTGTGAAACAAGATCGGGATTAAAGGACCCTTCTTTGGGCCAGCCTACGTTGAAGGTTGGCCATTCAGAAGTGCAGAGGGTTACCCATTTCTTCTTTTTAACCTCGACCGACAAGTTGCTGGCACGGTTTCGGACGTCTTGCCAATGGTCGAGGGTGAGACTCAGGGGGGTTACCATGGATTGCCCCATTTCAGTCTCGCTAGTGGAAAGGAAGTTAAGGAACAGGCACAAGAGAGCAAAGACAAGACAACAGGTCACAAACGCTGCGCGTCTTCGGCACAAACCGAAAGTACCAAGTGGTGTCGGAGAGCGTAAGTCCCTCCCGCCAAAAAAAACAAGGTGACGTATCCCTCGGATACGTGTGGAATCCCGAAGAATCGGGCACTTAGGTCCCCTGGGACGTCTCCCAGGGTGGCAGGGGAGAAGTCTGAGTTCGTCAACTCCTTCTCGGGCTGCCCAAAGTACAAAGTGACCACGCGTGATCAGACTAACGCTGCGCTTAAGAGACGTGGAAACAGACATGCAGAGATTCAAGAAATATGACAACATGACAACGAGCTCGAGCTGGCCAGCTTACCTCCCAGTAGGTCTTCCAGAGGTTCCTCGGGCAGGGATTTGGGGCAGCAAGAACACCGATCTTGGTGGAACCTCCAGATGAAAGACCCTCCGTCCCCCTGTCCAAGGAAGATCACGCGAAGACACTGGCTGCAAGAGCAAGAGGCTGTTTATTGGTACACAGGCGCCTGCGGGTGCTCAGCAAAACCTCAGCCGGAGCTTCGGTGAACTGGCACACCGGGCTTTGGGGTACAGGTTTTTTATAGGGTAAAGGGGCAGGTTTCGCGCGCGCGGTAAGCAACAGATTTCTTATTGGCTATTTTGAATCCAGCACATAGGTCACCTAAAGGGTAAGGTTGTTTTTCGTACTATGTTCCCGGAAATTTTTGCTATCTTCATGGTTCCTGCTTATCAGTTCCTGTTTTCAGACGATGATCTGTTCTTTCCCAACCTGTTTATCAGTTTAACGACCTCCGGGCAGGCCGTGCAACCTTCCCAGGGGGGTTGGGTAGAGTGACCTAGGTCATGGGTTTAAGACATGAAGCTGGGGCCTTTCATCTCCTCTTCTCATCCTGAGTTTTTTAATTATGGTAGATGAACTTAATGCAGGGCCTGGCAAGTTAGGCAAAGGCTCTACCACTTAGCTATATCTCTACCCTTTTTGTTGTTGTTTTGAGACAAGGTATATCCTCTGCAACCCTTTTTATTTTTGAAACAGGATCTAAATTGCTGAGGTTAGCCTTGAATTTGCAACCTTCCTTAGTCTCCAGGGTGGATTGGATTTCAGGCTGAGTTAACAGACTTCAGCTGCCTGGCCTGGCTGAAGTATAACGGAGTAAGAATAGATTATGAGGCTGGGTTTGTAGCTCAGTGGTAGAGTACCTGCCTAGCACGTGAGGCACTGGGTTCTATCCTCAGTGCCACATAAAAATAAATAAAATAAAGGTATAGTGTCCATCTACAACTACAAAAAAAATAGACTAAGTTCAGGCAATGGGCCCAGGCCCCAATTAAGGTCTTATTCAAAGGCAGAGACCAGACCAGGAGGCTAACCAGTAGAAATGCTAATGGCACCATCAAGTCCTATTTCAAATGTAAAAGAGCATGAAGCTCACCTGTGGGCACACAACAACTCCTTTGTCCCAGAGTGGGGAAAAACATAGTGGGAGTGAACTCAAATGAGTTACAGGAAAGATTAAAACTCAGGCTAAAGGACACTACCCACGCAGATTTTGATCAATGCTCATATCCCAAACCATATAGGCCCTATAAGCTGGCACACCAACATGAGCTTTCCTGCTATCTGGCCCCCTCTGGCATCTCAGAGTTCTAGCTCTTCTCACCTAAATAAATCCTACTCAGGTTACTCTTCCCTTCCATTATTGTCCGCGGATTTTATTCAAATTTGCAAGACAAGAACCCAGAAGGAAGTTGGGGATGCAGGGAATCTAGTCATCTCAAAACTCTGGATTTACCAGTCAAGGTGAGTCCCATTTGTTTCTTAATTTGTTCACATAAAAGACTATTTTCTTTTACAGTTCTTCCTGTAAATAAATGCTGGGGTGTTTTCCTTCATAAAATAAAAAAAAAATTGTGACAACTGCTTTATTCCTACCTCAGGAATTATTGATCAGAACGGGTCCCAGAGTCCAGAGTTGACAAATAATAAGGTAGACTAACTGCAGGGCTTCAAGGGATGTTTTACCTCCAGTGCTCAAGAGCTTATATGAAAGCTCTGACCTGCACAGGGCCAAGCATCCCCTTGAAGCAAAATATTCATCCACCCATAAAGGTCCTGCTTGCACTCTTAACCTTCTTCAGTTGGCCCGGCCCCAAACAAAGTTCTTCGCTAACCCTGCGTCCCCATTGCACGCCACGCGCAGTCAGGTCCTTCCTTCCCAGCCCATCCATTCCCCTCTTCTTTAGGCAAGCTCTGTCCGCACATGTCTGTAAAAAGGGTTAACCAAGTAGACGCCAGGAAAGTCTACGACTTAACGTGGGGCGGTCTGCAGGGCCAGAAAAGGCCCGGAAGTGCGGAGGGGGGGAACGGAGAAGTTAGAGCACAGGCAGATGCTGGGCGCGCTGGATGCTACCTTGTGCAGCAACTTTCGGATCCTGTTCGCAGACCCCCGAGCTTCTGTTTCCTGCCCCATGGGCAGTTCGGCGCTGTGGACAGTTTTTTGCCCAGCAAGGCTTAAAATGGGTTTTCCGGGCTACCTAGCCTCCCCCCTTACCTGCCTTCGCGACCAATAAATTCTCTTAGTAAGCTGAGGCGGCAAACCAAAAGGCCAGCGGATGGCGTGGTTTGCTGCCGCAGGGGAAGTCACTTCCTGGTACGTAAAGCCCCTCTAGCCCTGCTGCACGCACAACAAACTTGGGGCAGCAGCGGCGGGACCCGGAGCTCCTCCCCCAGCGGGCGGAGCTGCGGGCCCTAAGCGCTTGATTCCTCTAAGAACACTACACAGCTTTCCCGGGAACTGCTCCAGCGACCAGCCTCAAAAGTACCTCTACCCCAATGGCCCGCCGACTTCCTTCTCCAAGTTCTCCACCCCTCTCCGTGACCCCGCCCACCGCCTGCCTCTTTCGCTCCGTCCCATAGGCGATTCCGATACGCCTAGAAAAGTCATAAAAGAAATTCGTCCTTGTGTTAACAGCGTTACCCATCACAGCAGCGGTTCATTTTAACTCTTTTCAACCCAAAGAATGTTTTATTTGTTTTTACTAGGAATTGAGCCCAGGGGCTCTTTACTGAGCTACATCCCCAACCCTTTTCGAGACAGGGTCTTGCTAAGTTGTTTAGGGCCTCTGTAAATTGCAGAGGCAGCCTTTGAGCTTGCATCCTCCTACCTCAGTCTCCAAGCCGCTGGGATTACAGGCATGCGGCACCTGTCTGGCCAAAGAATAGTTTTCTAATTGGTAGAATTGCAGGCATCATATCTGTAAAGGTTGTGAAGATTGAAACATGAGGAGCAAGGTGGTGTTCTGAAAACCCACCCATTGATACAACCCCTATTCTGGGCTGTACAATTTTTCAGTCATTCATTCTCCGTCATTTTTTATTTTGGGCACCGGGGACTGAACACGGGGGAGCTTTACCACTGAGCCACATCCCCAGTCCTTTTTCTATTTTATTTTGAGAGAGAGTCTCGCTAAATTGCTCAGGCTGGCCTGGAACTTGAGGCCTCAACCTCCCTAGTCGCTGAGATTACAGGCGTATGCCACCAAGCCTGGCATCTCTATTTTATGATGCATTAGAATTTTCTTTTTTAAATTTCTGATGAGGTAAACTAGGTTTCTTAAGTGGGTACCACTCAAAGCTAGTAAATCCTAAACTCTCAGGGAGCATTTTCTTTCCCTTTAACTACAAAATTCAGATGGAAGCCAGGAACTGTTGGTTCTTTCACCAGCACCTGAACCACACCCACTAATTCCTCTATCCTCCTAATTTTAAAGGGTTCACAAGCCCAGCCAAAGGAGTAAGAGAAAATTGAGAGAGATACATTGTTTATTTAATTGCTGTAAAAATATTGCTAAAATAGAATAAAATTTACAGCAAAGTGAACCTACATTTAATGACAGTTGATGTTTATGTGTAATAGTAATTGGGTTAAATGGGAAGTACTTTACTATCAACATTTCACTTTAATTATTCAAAGTATATCATGACTATTAGGTACAAAGCAGTGCATTGGCCCTAATGACTACTATAGTAAGTTAAACAGGGCCCAGTTACCTCAAATAATAGCAAACATTGAGTTAATCAGGCTAAGGTTCAAAGGTCACATCTACCACTTATAAGTTGTGTGCACTTAAGCAAGTTAATTAACTGCTCCATGCCTGTTTTCTTCATCCAAAAAATGTCCATAATGATTATACCTGCTTCATAGGGTTATGATTAAAATTAAATGAGTTGATACATACTGGTATTCCCAAAGAGAACCAGACCATCCAAGTCGTTCATGTAAAGCCAAAAGAAGCCTTTATTATAGCTGGCCATCGATGACCACCCATACACCTAAAAGCGATATGGAGGGAAATCTGGCTCTAGTTCCTTCCTTGTCAGCATTTATAAGGAAAATGAGGTGTAAGTGGGGTGAGCGGTGTAGTTACTGTTTCTAGCCAATGCAAGCAAGCCATGCTACAGAAGCAGATGTTATCGATTAGTGGTTAACTATCTCTCCCTCCTGATGGTATATTTCCGTCTTTAGGGAATTCCCAACTTCCTTAATTTAAAGGTCACCCCTCGGTTTCCAGGAATTGTTTATTCTATTTCTGGGACATAGTATTTGAGAATTTTTTTTTCTTGGGGACTGTAACATTCCCCACCAGTCTTATCCATACTAACAAATCCTTGTTTAGGGGACTTAGTTGGAGTATGAGGTTTTTCTAGTTGGGCATATTGACTGTGTAGAAGTCTTGTAAGGCCTTTACCTTATCTCAAACTATCCTCATCAATTTACATAAAAGCAACATTCCTCTGTAAAAATAGACATAATTCCCCTTTTTCAGCAGTCAGCAAATCCAGTCCCCTCCGGTTTTGTAACACTACAGCTGCTAAGGAATCTATAATAGTCCTCCAGAAATTCCTAAAGTAGCTAGAAGGGGTACCACTTGGACCGCTTGGGGCTCCCTGGCTCTGATGTCTTCCATTACAGGTACAGGGACTTCTGCTGTCTCCTGTAGATCATCTATCATAGGAAAAAGCTGAACTAGAGCACAAGTCCCAGACCAGTTGTCAGGTAAGCATTTAAAAGCTGTACAGCCACATAAGGGACTGCTATTTGGTCCTCAGGTAGGGGTTCCCATATAATGGACAGATTGAGAATGGGATGGAATGGGCCTTGTAAGATTTTAGGGATCTGGATGAAAACTTCTTGATGTCTAGCTGGCCTTGGACCCCTACTCCATCTGACATTCCTTGGTGAGTCACTCTGGTCCAACAGAACGTTTTTCCCAGTGTTCCCTGGGAGGCCCAAGGGCAGCTAAATCCTGTGAGTGGAGCTTTTGCTATTCCTGCGCAATAACGTTTTCCCTGTGTGTGAAATCTATTGGGTTTGTTTTGTTTTATTTTTTCCTATAGAAACTGACAGGAACATATGTGTAGGCAGAGAAAATACCATGTGGGGAACAGTCAGAGGGACACTCAGTGGGCATTACAATGGGGGTTACAGCTAATATTAAGTATAATGAGGTTAGGGAGATTTTTTTTTTTTTTGGTACTGGGGATTGAACCCAGGGGCACTCCACCACTGAACCACATCCCCAGCCCTAATTTGTATTTTATTTAGAGACAGCGTCTCTCTGAGTTGCTTAGGGCCTCACTAAGTTGCTGAGGCTGGCTTGGAACTCATGATCCTCCTGCCTCAGCCTCCCAAGTGCTGCGATTACAGGTGTGTGCCACCGTGCCCGGCTAGGGGGATTTTATAAGTCTTAACTATAGTGGATTGTCCATCTGTTGGATTGACCTTATCCTGGTAGGGTCCTCTGGTTTTGGAGCAGGAGCTGGCTTGATGTGAGTCCAGTGTATCCACACAGGGTTCCTGGCAACCTTAACAGCGGTGGGAGTTGTTAGAATTATGGTCTAGTGTCCTGTCCATTGGGGTTCCAAGGATGAGGATGGCAGTTTCTTGGTGTATACCAAATCTCCAGGCTGGAAGGAGTGTAGGTCATTTTGGCCCCTTGGATTGGTGTGTAGGGTTCCCCCAAAACCTGATTTATGTGTTTTTGTAGTTGATGTAACACTTGTAGGGAACTGAGAAGATGATCACTAGCCATGGAATGAATTGTGGACATGTCCAGCTTAGGTAACAGGGGTGGGGGTCTTCTGAACATGATTTCAAATGGAGTAATCCCTTTTTTATAGGGGGTGTAGCATACCCAAAGGAGGGCAAAGAGAAGGAGGTCTACCCATGTTTCGCCAGTCTCCATAATTAATTTAGCTAATGTTTCCTTTAAGGTCCTATTTATCCTTTTTACCTGACCTGAACTTTGCAGCCTATAAGCACAATGTTGTTTCCAATTAATCCCTAGAGTACTCGACAGGATTGGGTTATTTTTGCCATGAAGGCAGGGCCACTGTCAGACCCTATGGATAGTGGGAGGCCAAATCTGGGAATGATTTCCTGAAGTAGCTTTTTTACTGTAATTTGAACTGTTTCTGTTTTGGTAGGAAATACCTCAGTCCATCCCGAGTACATATCTACAAAAACAAGCAAATATTTATATCCATACCTGCTGGGTTTTACCTCAGTAAAGTTCACTTCCCAATGTTCTCTTGGAGTTAATCTTCAGTATCTGGGCTCATGAAATGAACCTGTAATTCTAGCATTTACCTGAACGCAGGATGGGCACCACGAAATGGTGGACTGTATTAGGCACTGCATTCCTGGGAAATAGTATCTTCTATGGAGTAAATCTGGTAGCTTTGATTCACCCAGATGGGTCCCTTGATGTAAATGATGAATTAGAGTTCAGCCAATGTCCTGTGGCAAGTATAATCTGCCATCTGGCAGAGTGGCCCACCCTTTTGAGTTTTTATGTGCCTCAAGTTGCTTGATTTTATATTGTCCTGTTCCAAGTAGGCAGGCTCTGAAGGTAGAATGTGCTCAGGGAGAGCTGGGAGAATGGCCAATGGCCCCACTGGTCTTAGGGCAATCTCTTTGGCAGTTTGTTGTGCAAAATTATTTCCTCATATTTCTATAGTTTCTCCCTTCTGATGGGCCTTGCAATGTATGATAGTGACTTGCTTTGGTAGCCAGATAGCCTCCAGCAAGGCCAGGATCTCTGGGACATTTTTGACAGTCTTCCCTCCTGAGGTTAATAAACCTCTTTCTTTATAGATGGCCCTGTGCATGTGAGGAGTAGCAAAGGCATATCGACTGCCTGTGTAGATATTAACAGTTTTGCCCTTACTAAATCTTAAGGCCTGGGTTAGAGCAATTAATTCTGCTTTTGGGGCTGAGGTTCCATGTCCCAGGGTTTGAGCCCAGATTACCTTATTTACAATGATCACAGTGGCTCCAATGTATCTGATGCCATCCACCATGGAGCTGCTGCCATCTGTGAAGAGTTCTTCAGGGTTGTCCCAGGGCGTGTCCTGTAAATCTGGTCTGGTCCCTTGGAAACTGTTTAAAATATGTAGACGGTCATGCACAGGCTAGGAGGGATCATCATCAGGGAGCAAAGTGGCAGGGTTTAAAGTCGTAGTAGCTGAAAACTTTATTCACTGTGGGTCCAACAATAGAGCCTGGTAGTGGGTTAGACTAGTGCTGGTGATCCACTTGTCAGGTGGAGTTGTTAACATTGTTTCACCCTAGTGGGGGGCGGTGATTATAAGTTCTTGCCCCATGTTAGTTTAGTAGCCTCCTTGACAAGTAGGGCAGTAGCAGCAGTTGCCGTCAAGCAGTTGGGCCAGCCAGTAGCCTCAGGGTCCAGGCATTTAGACAGATAAGCCACTGGCCTCTTCCATGGTCCCAAAGTTTGGGTTAACACCCCTTTAGCTATTCCTCTTTTTTCTGCCACGTACAGATGAAAAAGTTTTTTGATGTTTGGGAGAGCAAGGGCTGGAGCTTGGGTTAGAGCACTTTTTAGATCTCTCTTGTTTTAGTCCAATTAATTTCTTCCCCTTGTCCCTTAGTTGCCTCATACAAGAGTCAGGCCATTTCAGCAAACCCTGCATGTGATCCATAAGCAGCAATACCCTGCAGCTCCCAAGAACTCATGGATTTGTCTCTTAGTGGTGGGAGGAGAGATTTGGAGGACTGCTTGAATCCTTTTTCCTGATAACCACCTTTGTCCTTCATATAATTTCTACCCTAGGTAGGTTACCTCTTTAGAACACAGTTGTGACTTTTTGGCAGACACTCGGTACCCTAGGGCTTGTAGGTCATCTAGTAAATCCCTGGTAGCTTCCTTACACTCAGAGTAGGTCCTTGCAGCCAGAAGTAGGTCATCTACATACTGGAGCAAGGTAACTTCTGGGTGTAAGTTTGTAGTTATTGACCAAGGACCTCATCAAACAAAGTAGGAGAGTTTTTAAATCCCTGTGGCAATCTTGGTCAGGTCAATTGTCCTGAGTACCTGCCCTCTGGATCAGTCCATTCAAAAGCAAAAATGGGCTGACTTACCGCTGCCAATGGAGGACTGAAGAAGGCATCTTTCAGGTCTAGCACCATATAGACTTGGTACTGTGGCGATAATAGGCTCAACAGAGTAAAAAGATTGGGTACCATGGGTTGGAGTGTTTCTACCCATTTGTAATCTTCTCTTAAATCCTGCACCAGGTGGCAGTCATCCGTTCTGGATTTTTGGACTGGCAGGAGGGGAGTGTTCCAGGTCGACTTACAGGGTATTAGGATTCCCTTTGCTCATAACCTATTAATGTGTGAGGCAATTCCCAGCCGGGTCTTTGGGAACAGTACTTGATAGGGTACTGTTTTACCCTAATCGGAGTGGCATTGCTGGTCAACTGGACAATGGTGGGAGGCTGGTGTGCAGCCAGTCCAGGAGGGTTGGATTCGGCCCATACCTCGGGGAATTCCATGAGGAAGGAGTTTAATAAAGTCTCTCTAGTATCACAATTGTCAAAACAGAGTCCTTTAGTAGGCCCTTAGCTAGACTTTCATCTGGTATTGATATTCTTCCCCCAATGGGCAGGTCAACAGGATATGGGTAGGGGAGCCAAACTCCAGATGGGCAGAGTCTGAGGAAAAAGATATGGTGGCTTGTAGTTTATGTAATAAGTCTCTTCCCAATAAGGGATAAGGACAGTCTGCATCACCAAGAAAGAGTGAATAATGGTTCCCCTACCTAAATCAGTAATTCTTGTCCTTGTCCAAGAACAGTGTTGAGTCTTTCCTGTGGCTCTTGGATGGGGACTTTAGGTTTTGACAGGTGTTCCTCGGCCTCTTGCAACACTGAATATGTGGCTCCAGTGTCCACTAGGAACCTCACAGTTTGCCCCCACTTGTAAAGTTACCAAAGGCTCTCAGGGGCTCATCTGAATAGAGCCTTGGCCAAGTCAGTCCTCCTCTTCTAATTGTAAAACCTTTTCTGGTTTTTGTCTGTTTTCTCTCTGGTTTTTAGTCTTATGAGGGCATTCATTTTTCCAGTGTCCTTTTTCTTTGCAATAAGTACATTGGTCTTTCTCGTTTCCAGCTTCTAGGGAAGGGTGGCCCTCTAGTGGAGGGGTTGGGTCGTGCTCCAGTAGCAGGCAGTAGGACTTTAGTCAATCTTTTAGTTTGTCTTTCCTCGGGAGGGTCTCTATTATTATAGACCCACTGGGCTATTTCCACCAGTTCAGACAGTACCTTTCCTTCAAACCCTTCTAACTTTTGGAACTGTCTTCTGATATCAGGGGCCGGCTGGGTTACAAAGGCTATGTTAATAGCTCTCCTCTTTTCAGAGGCCTCTGGAACTATGGGGGTGTATAAACAGTACACCTGCAGGAGGTGCTTCAGGAATGCGTGGGGGGACTCATTTGGGCCTTGTGTAGGCTCACTCACTGTTGAAAGGTTGGTAGGCCTTCAGGCAGCAGCGTGCACTCCCGTCATCATTGTCTAGTGAAACCGATCTAGAGCCTCCTTACCTTCATCACTGTTAGGATCCCAGTTGGGGCAGGAGGAGGGAAAAACCCTTTCTAGGTAACCAGGATCATCAGTGGGCAGTCCATTTGATTCCAAAATGGATCTTTGTGCCTCCCTCTGAATGCACTCGCTTTCTTCCGAGGTGAACAGGGTCTGTAGTAGCTGTTGGCAATCATCTCAGGTGGGTTGATGAGTGAAGAAAACAGACTCTAAAAGGGATATTAGTGGGCAGGGGATATAGCTCAGTTGGTAGAGTGCTTGCTTCACAAGCACAAGGCCCTGGGTTCAATCCCCAGCACCACAAAAAAAACAAAACAAAACAAAAAAATGGATATTAGTCCTTGTGGCTCATCAGAGAAAGATGGGTTCTGGTTCTTCCGATTATATAAGCCACTGGTAGTGAAAGGTACATATACCATGAAAGGGCCCTGTTGGGAAGGAGCCAATCTCAGAGGAAGAACAGGGGCTGGGACTGAACCTGTGTAGGGAGTTCCAGTCCTGGTATGGGGAGGGGAAGGAAGGTCTGGGTGAGGAGGGTGGGAGGCCGGTCAAGGGGATGGGCGGAGGGGTAAGGTAGGGTGGGGGGCTAGAGAGATAAGGATCTTCCTCTTCTGGGGTATCCAGAATGGGAGTCTGTGGGGTCTTGCATCTGGTCTGGCCTTTGTCACCAAAACGGTGGGGTGCCTCCTAGTTCCGGAACTAGATACGGAATCTGAAAGGCAACGCTTAAGCCATTTTGGCTTATCAGTTAGTATATCAATCCAAATTTGAATATAGGGTACCTGGTCAGGATAACCTGGCTACCCAAAGATGACCTTTTGGAACCTGAGGGTGGTAGGGAGGTTGATTGTTCCCTGAGGGGACCAAATGACCGCAAAAGTGGGCCATTGCAATTCACAAAATGTTCTTAAGTCAAATCCATTAACAGAAGTTCTGTAGTCAGCAGCGCATTTTTGGAAGTCCTGAAAATTATCTAAAAAACAAGTTAGAACAGTGGGGCATGAGGTTGACTGATTCTGTCCCATAGTAGACCATCCCAGAGAGAGATGCAACATGGAAAGCAAAGCAAAAGCGCAAATGGTCACAAACCAGGCTGACAGGACAAATACACAGACGATGACTAGATTAGGCCACATTGGGAGGCCTACCAGTGGACAGGAGCAATGTCTGCCCCTGTCCTGGGACTCAGTGTAAGCGACTGCATCCAGTCTGACCTTGTCCCCCAGAGAGCTGACTCACCTAGACAGACAGGATACCAGGCGGCTTCCTCCAGAGGAGCGTCCTGAAGACGGGCTTGAGTCCCCTGAGGCTGAGGCATGTCTCTCAGGAGCTCCCCTCTACTCAGGGTGGAGGCTCCCAGGCAACCATCACAGGAGGCCAGTTGAGGCGTGAGGGCTAGGAAAAATCAAATCTTGCTGGGGCCTCCAAATGTTATACCCGACAAAAACAAGATCATCCAAGCCATTCATATAAAGCCAAAAGAAACCTTTATTATAGCTGGCCAGTGGTGACCACCCATACACCTAAAAGTGGTGTGGAGGGGAATCACGGTCTAGTTCCTTCGTTGTCAGCATTTATAGGGAAAATGAGGTGTGAGTGGGGTGGGCAGTATAGTCACTGTTTCTAGCCAATGCAAGCAAGCCATGCTACAGAAGCAGATGTTAGCAATTAGCAGATAGCTTTATCTCTCTCCTGATGGCACATTTAGGCCTTTAGGGACTTTCCAACTTCCTTAATTTAAAGGTCACCCCTAGGTTTCTGGGAATTGTTTGTTCCATTTCCGGGACATGGTATTTGAGAATTTTATTTCTTGGGGACTGTAACAGTACAAAGTGCTTAGAGCACAGTAAGCACACAGTAAATTCTAGCTATTTTTCCAAAATAATTTTAGGTGCTAGGGATGTAATTCAGTGGTAGAGCTCATGCCTAGCATACACAAGGCCCTGGGTTTGAACATGAGTCCCTCAAAAATAATTTTATATACTGTGTATACATACACTCACTCACACATATAGATCTTTAAAAAGGAGGATGGGTTATTTACATCTTATTCGAAAGCTTCCAGCAGGTAAATTTAACTCAAATGATGGGTATACTATTCTAATGGTCCTTAAGCAAAATTCAAACTCAAACCACTGCTTCAAGTTTTTAGAGCCTCACAGTGCTATCAAGTGAGACTAGGCCATAGATTGCAAGTTTGGCTCTTTTATCCCTCCTCCAGTTTTATTTTACATGGATTGTCAGCTCTACTCCTTTCTTCACCTCTTCTTTTCCTTTTTTCTCCTTCTCATGCCCTTCTACCCCTTTATAATTTTTCATCTGGGAATTCTCTGTGATGCCCAGCACAAAGCTGGGTGCCCAATAGGAGCTGGATAAATACCTGATGAACCAAATTCCACCTTGTCTACTGAAAGGGAATGAGTATTTCCTCCTTCATCCCCACCCATTCCCAGCATCCAAGCAAACTCTTTTAAAGCAGATCAGTCATTCAAGAAGGCAGAGCCCTGAGGGGTAAAGAGAAAAGAGATTAAGGAAGCCATAATATAATTATTTAGCCATTAACCAATTTATGTTTATTTAATCTGATAAAACATGTTCTTCTAGAAAAGAGAAATCATTACATTTGTAGGAGGGGAAAGAAATAGCCCATATTATAGGGAAGGTTAGACTCTTCAACTGGAAAGTCAATAAATAGACATGTCATAGGTGATAAGCAATATTGTTGAATTAAAAAAGAGCTGGAACCAAGATAACCTTTTGCTTAACTTTGTTATCAGGAAACTATATCACAACAAAGTGAAATCTCCAGAAATTTGTTAAACATTCTCATTTTGGTTCAAGAAGATATCCATGAGGCTATAGCATTAGCTCTCAGAAATACAATGTGTTAAAATTATTTGGCAATTAGGGCTAGTTTTGTTCTATTAAAAAGATCCTTCCACACACTTTCCTCACGCCTAGGACTGTGCTAGAGGATATGAGGGATAGATATGCAGACCACACCCTGGACGATAGTGTGACTTACTGGCAAGACAAAACTCACAGTAAGAGAATACATGACAATTGGAGCATCAGTAATTCTAGGAAAGCAGCCAACGTCTTGGTAGCCAGGGAAGGAATAGAATGTGAGGCTTGAATTAGAATGTGAGAATTCAGTTGAATGTATAAGATATGAATAATCTTGGAAAAGGTAAGGGCTGCAGCATGAAAGCAGGAATGAGCAATATGTGTACAAGGCTATGAAGAGGCAGGCGTGGCTAGATGTTGGATTGTTAACAAAGTCATTGCCATCTGGCTGATACACGACTGATGATAGTGGAGGGCCTGGAGTGCTGGGACGAGGAGTTAGAACTAGTTCCTGCAACAAGACGCTTCTCATAAAATGTTTCTGCCTTAGAATTCTAGTATATGTGTGTAGGATGGATTTCAGAGTGTAGTGATCTGGAAGCTGAGGGAGGCTGCTGCAGTCATTCAGATGGGAGGTGACAGGTCTCTGTACTAAGGCAGGCTATACCACACACTGCATGAGTTTCTTAAAATATGGTCAGGGGCACATCTGCAACATAATCACCTGGGTTGAATGGAGCAAATATGGCTTCCTAATCCCTACCCCACCACCTACTGAATCCAAATCTCAGGGGAGAGAGAGGCTCAGTAATGTCAGGATTTATAACAAGCATCCCAGATGATGCCTGTATTAAAATTTGAGTCCCATTTCTGTACCATACCTATTGAAATTCCAGTTGAATGAGTGAAACTGGTCTTGAAAATCAGGATCAGGGCTGTGTGTTTCCAAAATGGCAGCAGTGATGGATGTGGATACCCTGAGCGGCACCAACAGCGGGGAAGTGCTTTGAAGTGAAAAAGTGGAATGCAGTAGCCCTCTGGGCCTGGGATATTGTGGTTGGTAACTGTGCCATCTGAAGGAACCACATTACAGATCTTTGCATTCAATGTCAACCTAGCCAGGCATCTGCTACTTCCCAAGAGTGTACTGTTAGTCAGGTGTGGTGGTACACACCTGTGATCCCGGCGGCTTGGGAGGCTGAGTCAGGAGGATCACAAGTTCAAAGCCAGCCTCAGCAATTTAGCAAGACCCTAAGCAACTCAGAGAGACCTGTCTCTAAATAAAATACAAAATAGGGCTGAGGATGTAGCTAAGTGGTGGAGTGCCCCTGGGTTCAATCCCTGGTTCCAAAAAAAAAAAAAGTGTACCATTGGGTGGGGAGTCTGTAACCATGATTTCATTTCCATTGCATCTCTTGCTGGCTCAAAACATGGCAGGTGTGCCCATTGGACGACAGAGAGTGGGAATTCCAAATGTATGGACACTAGAAAAGGAGCATTCTTCCATCAAAGTTAACTGTTTTGTTATTCATTAGTGGCTTGCCCTCCTGTTAATTATAAAATTGATAGAACTGTGTCTTTTCTCCTTTGTCTTTTCAGTTTGCTTCCTGCAACCATATTATATTGTGTGTCAAATAAAGTCCAGTTGGATTCTAGAATGGATGCTCTCTCTTCTGTTTGTGGGAAAAAAAAAAGCCATAGCAAAAGTTCCCCTCTACCTAAACTGGAGAG